>JANIJH010000009.1:3881226-3892294 GCA_024520975.1 Erythroxylum areolatum | reverse complement strand
TCGGTTTGTTGTCGATTTTGGGCCTTCCATACTTGTGTGCTTGCGAATGTTGGGCCTCGGAGACGGGGTCCAACAGACAATGTATTTCTTGTAGAAGAGTTATTAAAGGGTTATAATAGGAAGTATTCAAGCAAAATTGTTTGATGAAAGTTAACCTTTAGAAGGCATTTGATTTATTGGATTGGGACTTCTTGTTAAATACTTTGCAAGCATTTAGAATTCCTAATCTTTTCATCAATGGTATTGTTCAATCTGTCACTACTATTTCATTTGGAATTTCGGTAATAGGGAATCCACAAGATTGATTAAGGGTGTAAGGGGATCTAAATAGGGGGATCCCCTATCCCCTCTACCTTTTCACCCTAGTTATGGATGTATTAATAAGGACATGAATATGACAAGGAAAAGGAAGTTTAGATTTCACGTCAAGGGTAAAGCCCAAAAGACAGTATCTCCTTTATAGATGATCTTATACTGTTCTCTAAAACTTATTCCAATTTAGTCTGAATAATAATAAAATCTCTAGACTCCTTCAAAGCACCAATGGTCCCCCTTTGAATGAGGATAAAAGTCAAATTTTAATTTTATTAGGAACAAATTCTTAATACAATATCTTAGTTATCTTGACAAGCTTAAAATGGAGTAAACCTTCCATAACATATTTAGGTATTCCAATTTCTACTAAAATGCCTTCAATCTCAAACTTCAATTGGAAATTAAGGATCCCAAATACACATGCAAGCTGGAAGTGTAGGTCTTTTCCATCGGTAAGTACAATATAATTAGTTAATTCAGTCTTACGTAGTTTGTATGTCTATTAGACCTCATATCTTTGGTTCCTTAAGATCTTAATCAAGGCCATTTATAGAATTTTGAGCATGTTTATTTGGTTTGGACATAAACAACAAATCCCTAGCTAGTGAAAGCTAAGTGGACGGATGTTTGTAAGACCAAGAAGGAAGGAGGACTTGGCATTCTTCCAATTTGAATCTCAATCCAGGTTCAAATAATTAAGGGAGTTTGGAGGCCCCTAATCGATAATAATTGACTACGGAAGAAGTGGGTCTATTCATCCTACATCAAAACAAGGAAGCATATGGACTTAGACATTCTAACATGATTCATCATACCTCTGAAATACATCTTAAAGCTTAAGCATAAATACAAACGACAACTCCTTAGCATAATTGGTAATGATTCCTCTACCTCTTTTAATATGGCAATTGATCTCTCATTTAAGGCCTTTATCTAAAATCCAATAATTGAACGGTCTAAGGAACGAAATAAAGGAATGGATAACTGTTTTTGAGGCCTTAACAACTGACAATGATCTAGCCTCATGCTCAAGATATGCAAGGGAGTTACTTACAATTTTACCAATTAATCACGTCTCATAAGGGCGTGCCTGCTTAAACCAGACCAAATTGTACCATGGAATTTGACTACTCATCAAAGGCAAATTAAGTACCTTTAACATATTAAAGAAATTCATGAACCCAGTGGATCGATATATATGTCATGCAAATCATATACTGAATTAGTGGAACATCTATAATTTGAATGTCAGTTTACAAGGAAAATTTAGGGTTGGGTATTGGAACTTTGTGGCATAGACGTGTGTCACCTGAAATTGCCGGAGTTGTTATAATGGTTCTATAAAAATGGAGCTAGGAAGAACTCATAGTAGACTCTATTCATGATGGCTTTAATATAATTCATTTTACATTTATCAACCACTTATATGGTTATTTTATTCGACATAAAATGCAGATTTAATGAAACTTATCCAAAATCGGCAGCAGTTTGAACCTAGAAGACATGCAGCGTTTTAAAACATTGCCATTCACGTCGTAAATGCAACCTAGCCAACTAACATAAATCATAAAGCACCCATATCCAGGCAATCGCTATCTTTCCAGCAAAAAGAAAACGAAAATAAAAGCTTTAAAGCCTTTGTATTTTGTACACTCTCACCTGTCCTTCACGGGCAATAGCCAAAAGTTTGCCCGCCACCTTTATTAACACAAAAGCCAATATTATTATGTAAAAAGGGGATGATATCATATTTACATAAAACGTAAAATTATCATTGATCCATTACGTTAAACACATTCTTACAAAATTCGACACATTTGATTTTACATGTAGCATGGTGTATATTAATTTTTTCCTGTCTGGTAAGAATGATCTGCTTGTTTCTTAAGTTTTGCATTTACATAAAAAATAGTTGAATAGGGCTGCCGGATTGTGACGCCAATAAATATCATAATTCACATTTACAAGAACTTGAATGAAACACTTGTTATCTTCTTATTATTAAGTCGAAGCCACTAATGACTAATTGTAGTATATCTTATTGAGAAGTGGACCCAATAAATAGACGGGAACCAATTACCATGCCGGCCTTTTACTTGCATACATATACACGCCTCGTTTACACCGAAACAAAAATGGCACTTACATGTGAAAAACCTTCGGAGTTGAGATATAACACATATTTAGCGACAACTATCTTCGTGATTCGTGAACCTCTCAGTTTTTGGTAATTAGCAAGGGATTCATAATGAAGAATGCCTCCAAAAGCAAGCTTTTTCTATGCTTTCGACCTGCTGCAGAAATGGACCAACTGGTGCTCGACAACAAAGAGGCCCGTCATCACAGAAGCTGTGTTTCTGTGAAGAAGCAAGAGACGAAGCGTTGTGGGTCCAATTCATCGCAATCTGATCATTGTATGGCCTCAACAGAATCACAAAATTCGCCAACTCTTGTTTCAACCAAGAAATCCATCTCTCAGGTGATTAGGGCAGTTTGGTTGGACGCCAAATTGGTTAGTTTCTTGCTTATTGGTAGCTCAAAGGAGATGGGTAGTATATAGTTAACTTTATGAATCACTATTGATTGATCCTCCATGTGTGTTCACCTTCGTTGGTTTCAGTTCAATCAAATTCGATACGGCAAAGGTGTGCCTCAAGACTACTTAAAAGGATCAAAAAACAGTTCTTCAACAAAGAGCAAAGAGTCATCGGATACATTTAAAGATTATTCGTCGACCAAAGTGTTAAACACTTACGGTAGAAAATGGAATTCGGGTTTTCGTTATTCATCGTCATCAATATCACCACCTCGGTCAAGTTCGGTATCAGAACCGAGTCATCAAGAACTAGAAGCAGAATCAAGGAACCAGAAAAAAATAAAAAGTCAAAAGGATAAAAAACGCCTGCCGATCACTCAGAAGAGCGTGGACAACTCTGGCATATACTTACTCCTTGTCAGCCTTACGGTGACCATATTTTGTGGTAAACTTTGTGCAATACTCTTTACATCAATTTGGCTGTATTCCCTGCCTCGTCAAAACATTGTGGACATAATCTGCCGGCCAGAGTATGTTTGGAACCTGCCGGAGGGAAGAGAGCAATGTGAAGAGAACAAGAAGAGGGTAATAATGGATGGGCTGCTAGAGAGAAACCAAAAGAGTCGGATGAGGAAGAGGAGAACAACAATGACTATTTGACGTGACGACTCTCATTTTGGTGTTGGATTCTACATGGTCCATTTCTCTTCTTCTCTTAAAGTAATTGTTTACTTATGGTAATAACTGTCCTTTTACCTTTTCATGGTTTTAAAGGCGAACTGTAAAATATTACCAAAATATAAGCCAAATTATACAATTTATTTTCAACAAGTTTCATGTAATTAAGAAGCACAATCTTTTCACTTTTTTCATGGTGAAATTTGATGGACATAAAATTATAAATACATTAAGACCATTGGCGATTGTATTACATATGTTATTTGTTCCTTAGTCAATTTGGAGATGGGATAAAGCTGTGGAGGAGAACTTTGAGAAGGAAGAATTGATATTCCAAAGGTAGGATGTTGTCAATTTGGAGATGCGATAAAGATGTGGAGGAGAACTTGGAGAAAGAAGAATTGACACTACAACAAGGTAGACTTTTGGCTATGTCTTTTTTGTTGACGATCTAAAAATCATAGCTAAAAGTTAGCTAAGGCTCACCATTTGGTGATGCTTCCAAAAATCATCGCTAAATCGCAAGTCTTTGGTGACGATTCAGAGACAACATCATCAACTGATAATCCTTAGGCGATGCTTTTTCGAAATCGTCACAAAAGGCTTACCTTTTGATGACGATTTTAGTAATCATCAAGAAATGCATGAAAATCATTGTCAATTATTTAAATAATAAAATAGCTCTCTTATTTATAATTATGAATTCACTAACTTTGACTAGATGATTTTGTGATTGAACATCAGATTGATAAAAATCAAATTTAATATTATTGATAGTGATTCTAAGTGTAAATATAAATTTTGCTAACAAAAATGTCAAATCCTTTCAATAATTTACGAAATTATAAACTCAAAATTAATTAATATTACATAGATTTATATTTTATATCTTTCTCTTTTAAATTATATGATTTGAGATTTTTATATGGTTTCATAAAATTGTCAAATAGTTTTAACATGAAGTTTGTAATATAATATATGATTCTTACAGAAAAAACAATAAATGATGATACATGGTAAGTAATATAATATAATAATATATGATAAATAATACAATTGTAATTAGAAGTTTAACAATTTTTACGGACAAAACAATAAATAAAGTTTTACGCCTATTCTATCAAAAAGAAAAAGAAATAATTATTTTTCTGGATTGTAAATGACATGAGATTTGGTAGATAAGGTAAAGGAGTTCCCTATGTCTGAATTCCCAAGAAGACTCCTTGCATATTCGAAAGCATCAATTGAAATAGACAAAGATCGTCACCCAGGAGTTAGTTTATTGACAGTCTCCTCCAACAACTTCCTTGCATATCGACATTGAATATTTTCCAAGATGTAGTATTGTACAAAGAATTGGATGAACTCCACGTATCATGCATTTCACCTAAGGAACAAACAATATAGAAAAATCATGTTAATTTCTTCCAATCGTTACGAAAATTAAATCTTAAAAACTTTAAAAGCTAAATTAAATAGTATAAGGAACCCAAATTTGAACACGTCCATACTCGATTGAATGACTTTGTCATCGTCACAATGAACATACATAGTTTTTACAATCAATGACTATTAAAAAACAACCAAGACCATCGGGACATCTCCATCGCCTCTATTTTTATCTACTTTTTTTTTTATGATTCAAGGAAGCTTTACACAGTACATAGTATATACAATCACACGTTTATCTAATAGGTTCTTAACAGACAATGAAATACAGATAATAAAGAAAGAGTGTAATTCGAGTGAAATAAAAGCATTGAAAAAGAAGATTGACTATTGAAGGCAAGCGGTGATTAGAATTTGGCGAGCAGATATATTGTGCATCAATTTGTTCTTCAATAGGGAGAATTTTGCTAGATACCTCCCATTGGAGCTCATCTCTATCATCGGAAATAATCTGCCATGTCGAGATTTTTTGATGAATTTATTTTAACTATTTTATTATGAAAAGTCAATAGAAACAAAAACAAGTCATAGATCTAATTAATATAGAAGTAGAATGTACAATTAAATAAGGAATGAAAAATTATATGAAGTTATATATGCAACTAACAAAATATTCATAGAAGAAGAAAAGATCATCAGAACTTAATTTTTTAATAAGCCAAAAATGCTTTGATGTTTCAAACTGCATGACTTCATTGTTTAAACAAAGGACCAGGGATTGTTGTTATTGGTTGCATCAGTTTTATAAATATTTTCCTTCTGATATGGAGGCAAAGAGACATGTTTTAGAATGAATGTCTTAAGAAAATTGGAATAATTTGTGTGATTATTAAACCTTTCCTAAACTTCAAATTTATTTTCTTTCTCTTCATATTTGAGAAGGCCAAGGTTAATAAAGGAAAAATGAAAACATCTCACAATTAAAGGTCTAAATCATTTATAGTCGTCCGAAATAAACAAGTAAAATATTGTATAAAAGTTATATTTATATCAATAAACACACATTATTTATTGTTCCTTGTATTTTTCTTTCATAAAATAGAGTTAGAAGGAACTACATAGATAAGGTGTGATAGGATCACACTATACAAGTCACTCACAATAAGGAAGGTCAAAGTTAAATGTTAGAAGAAGTGGAAAATAACTATGTAAGTATAAAAATTTGTTTAAATTTTAAGTTTATTTATTTAGTAGTACTAACTAATAATATTTGCATTGAATATTAGCTTTGCTTTTTAATTTTAGAATAAGATGCAACAGTTATTACAAAAATCAATGTCTGAAGGGAATGAGGTCAATGTAGAAGACATTTGCAATATTGTACTTAGTATATGTTCTAGTTATATCAAAGGTCTTGGCTTTGGCCCTAAACCAAATGTTTCAATCTCATTAAGATCCACACACGTTCAACATCTTGAAGAGGAAAATAGGATGCTTAAGGTTGAATTACAACATACTTGAAAAAAGTTAGTCAAGCATGATAAGTACCTCAAAAAAAAAAAACTCGGCTTGGATTATCAAAACAGTGAAGATGAAAGTGAATGGTATTAATTACATCTCTTACACTTTTTTTCTTTTAATTCCTATTTGTATTATAATTTAAATTTAATACTTTTTCCTCAAATTACACGAATTGTTGAATTTGTAATAAAATTCTTGTATATTAAGAAAATTTGATAGTTTAATTTTTATATACAATGCTTCAAAGTATCAATTATTTTTTAATAATTTTTACAATAAATTAACCATAAAAATATATCGAGTTATTATATACAATACCTTGGATTTAAAATTTAACAAATAATTTATTTCAACATGATATAAGATTTCATTACAACATAGATAAAAAAATTTACTACATTTTACAAAACGTAGCTAAAAAAATTTGCCTACGATTTTAGAAACGTAGCTAAAAACTTTTGTTTATGTTTTCATAAACGTAGCTAAAAATATTTGGCTATGTTTCAGGAAACGTAGCTGAAAGCTATTGGCTGCATTTTGCAAGTGTAGCCAAACACTTTTGGCTACGTTTATGAAAACGTAGCTAAAAACTTTTGGCTATATTTACAAAAAAATAGCTAATAGTTTTTAGCTACGAAAAATAAGCGTTGGCAAACTTATTGGCAATGATTGCTACAATTGTAGCTAAAAAGTTTTGACTACGAAAATAAAACGTAGGCAAAAGAATTTTAGCGACAATTAGCATAATACGTCGCCTACAGTTTTCAGCTATGGGGACTTTGTGACATTTTGGGTGACAAAACTAAATCGTCACCAATTCCTATTATCGATGATTTTAGTACCTTTAGCTATAATTTTGTTCATAGTCAAAGGTCAACTTTGTTTTAGTGTGATAATTCCAAAGGTAGGATGCTTTTTTGTGACATTGGTTTTTTGCTTAATTTGCTATGATAATTGATAGAAATAAGAAAGATGTAATATGAAAATAATTTAAGAATATTAATTAATTTTAAAACATAAACAAATAATAACTATAATGTGAAAAAAAGTAGTCTATAATAATTTCTATGGTTAACTAAACTTACATGGAATCTTCTTTATGGTGGTTTTAAGCAGGATACCTTTTTGTGACATGGGTCTTTTGCTTGATTTGCCATGATAATTGATAGAAATAAGAAAGATGTAATATGAAAATAATTTACGAATATTAATTAATTTTAAAAATAAACAAATAATAACTATAAAGTGAAAAAAGTGGTCTATAATAATTTTTATGGTTAACTAGACTTACTTAGAATCTTCTTGGTGGTGGTTTTAGCTATGTCCTCTATCAATGAATATGCTTTGTCTACTATCATGTTCATTAAGGTTCCATCAGTAGCATCATCTACAAATATCTTAGTTTATAAAGGTCAATCCATTGTAGAAGGTCTGAACTATTAGTCACTTCTCTAATCTATCATGTAGATAGGAACCTAATACTCCTTGTATCTCTTACAATCCTTATATAAAGACTCACCTTCTTTTTGGGAAAAGTTGTATTCTAACTCGTTATCTATATGGTCTTACCTAGAGGTAAATTCTTTACCTAAAATATATGAGAGTGTTGATCTTAAACATCATTAACCACTATATCTCTAAAAAGGAAATTGAAGCTTAGTGGCATTAAGAGATATTCTTTTTAGTTTCAGCATGTCACAAGACTAATAGTAACATCAACAAATACATGTTAGAGTTGGTGAACTGCTAAATTGAATTTGCTACAATATAAACAATAATGAAGGCTTTAGCTTAAATTTGGCATCTTCAATTCTTAGGCACTCAATGCCTAATTTCATGCCTAGGTATTCATTATCACAAAATCCTTTCAGTAACCTCATGTTTCTATAGACATCTTTGCTTCCTTAGCTTCTATTATCCTCCGAAATCTTATTCTTATATGTAATTTTCTTTTAATCATGATCTAGCTTAATAAGGTTCCCAAGATCATTAAAATTGCACATACAAGAAGTAATCTGCAAAAGAAAAGGAACGAAAAAATTTTAATGAATAAATATTATAACGAAAATTGAAAAAAATAGTACTAGTCATTTTGCAAATCTGTAAATATTAATATCTATTCCTATCAATGGCACTAAAAATATGACTTTTTGTTTTTATTAAAGTACAAAGTAGTTGTAACAAACACAGGTATGTACGAGGCAATCTTATGATGATTATTGGTTAACTACCCATTACCCATATACTTAGTAAGCTAGGTCAACCATTATAGAAGATTAGATAAAGAAAATAAAATAAATAAAAAATATGAACACTAAGACATATTAATGATCAAGAATAAATCAATTAATGATTTACTTAGATTTAAGACAAATTTCCCTAGGACTTCACCCATGTAAAAGGACAAATAATATCTAAATTTATTTATTGATGAAGTTTAAACCTTATCTTAGTTATTAAAATATGTTAATTGTAGATTGGTAAGTCTAATCAAAGGAATGACCAACAGGGATCAACAATTCAAGTTTCACTCTAAGTGCAAAGGGCTGTAAATCATTAATCTCTCCTTTGTTGATGACCTAATCCTATTCTTAAAAGTAGATTCCAACTCCACAAGTCTATGAATGACTACCATTAATATATTTCAAACATTATCAGCCCTCACTATTAACAGAGAGAAGAGTTAAGTTGTGGTAGCATCAAGTGCAATGCATAATGCATCTTAGCTATACCAACTAATAGGCATTAGAATATCTAAACCACTAATTTCAAGTAAGGGTTGCTTAATGTTTATAGCATGTGATATAATTATCTTCTATCCTTCCTATTGAGCATCCTACTTGTGTTTCCATCTTATTCGGTGCTCAAACCTTCCTTACACACTATATTTCTTCATATCTAGATTGTGACTCCCTAATTCATAGTTAGAGTAGTGCTCTAACGGTAATCGCTTTTAGCACTTTTATACAAACTTTATTTTGATTAATAAAGTGAAAGCCAATTTTCATTAATTTCACATTCATGTTTATGAATTGATGTCGATCTTAAATCGAGTTAATGAAGTTCACGATACAAAAACATAGCATGAAGGAAATCATGATGAGATCATGATAATGAGATTCTTATCATGTACAATTATGTTAGTATCTAAATTATCCCTAGTCATAGGATTAATGAGACATGATATTGTTAATCCGGATAGACTAGCACATGTTATACTCCTTTGTTTGATCAAGCAGTAGATCTCATAAATTATAAGCATGAGATGTTTAGAATTAACAAGTGGATGCTTACTAAAAGTAGTAAGTAGATTGAATGACCCACTATGAGATTATCATATGGATGATCTATCAAATGTCAGTGATTAATCTCATCATAGCAATGATGTAAATATCTTTAGACTTGAGGTATTCAAGGATATCTTTGATACGTATCCTGTGTTTTAATATAATTTTTTATTGCCTCACAGATCGCTCATAGGGTGGTGATTGGATACAGCTATTGGTATTCGAAGGTAATTGGCTAATCAATAACAGATTCACTAGTCCTGATAGAAGGAGATAATACCCACGAGTTCTTATCGAGGTTATTACTCAGGAATCTCTGGCTATAATATGAACAGGAGTCATCAATAACATAAAAAGTAATGAGATCCCCAGGAGTTGACTCATGAATCATAATACGAACCAAGCTGAGTATAAAATGGTGAAAGGACCAATTGTACGATAATTACCTATGGAAAGGTTTGTAAGTCAGATAATTGACTATCAAAGAGTTCATATGTCAATCCACTTACTTTCTGGTAAATTGGAGTTATGAAACCATTCATAAATTGCTCGAATTAAAAGATAATTCAAGTCGCTAAAAATCAAGAACCTAAAGGGTCACACACTTAGGAGATTGAGGGAATGTTTTGGGATAATATCCTGATATGATTGTGGTAAGAAATATTAAAAAGGAATGGACGAAACAAATGTTGCATGGATGTACAAAGTGGAGTCGCAATCGTGACCCACTAATTTCAATAACATATATAAGTGATTTATCATCATAGAGATTAATAGCTAGGGAGTTTAGAAATGTTCTTCACATTTTAGAGGAAGAATTTCTTTACATGCCAAGCAAGGTTGCTTGATGTTTATTGCATGTGATATAATTTTCTTCTATCCTTCATATTGAGCATCCTACTTGTGTTTCAATCTTGTTTGGTGCTCAAATCGTTTGTTGGGTTATGACTAACATACATGTTGATTTAGAAAATTTTGTATAAATTGAAGAAAAATAATGTTATGATTTTGTTTCACATAAATGTTTATAAGATGTTATATTATGTTTCTGTCAAAGGAAATTACAATTGAATGTCATTTGCTATTTTATTGCGAATTAATTTGCAGCCTATTCATATGTTGGTTTCTGGGAATTTTTAGAAAACAGAATGCATCTGCTAATTTTGAAAATTTCGTAATAATTCTAGAAAATTGTTTTTTTATATAATTTTATTTCCCAAAATTGTTTATAAGGTGTTATATTATGGTTTTTTTAAAGGTAATTGCAACTGAATTTCATTTGATATTTTATTATGATTTTAATTTCAATCTGAAGCAAGTATAAAATTTTGAGAAATTTCAG
>JANIJH010000009.1:3862501-3874343 GCA_024520975.1 Erythroxylum areolatum | reverse complement strand
AATTCCATTTTATAAAATATTGGCTGGTTCCACCAGGATCTAGCTCAAGGGAGAATAGACCTCGTGAAGGATCTTCTTTGTTTTTCCAGGAAGTAAGAAGTGTGCTCGTGTTTGTGATCTTGTTAACCCCAATTTTTCCACCAGGAAGCCATGTTTCACTTGGATGATCAAAACTCTGCCAAAGGACCCTAGATGAATTGGACCCATCTCTCAGAACAAGATTTCCAGCATCCAAAAGTACAGCTTCTACGGATGAACCGCTAGAGCTCAAATTTGTTGACCAAATTGGGATTTTGGACTCGTTAAAGAGAACCAAGTTGCCATTTGATATTTTCAATTCTGAAGAAAATCTATTAGAAACTGGGTTCTCCCTATTTGCTACCCAAACTGAGGTCTGTTGAGTTACTCTTTTCCTGTTGTACCATATGGCTATATAGTAATTTGAAAGGTTACCTGATGGTTTGAAGAAACCAAGCTCAAAAGCTCCACCTGAAGACTGAATGGTCTGGTCACCAGACAGAGATTGGTTTGCTGCTATTCTGTCAGCTCCAAGGCTAACATGGGACTTGAGAAAGAAGCAGAAGTAGAGAACATAAAGCATGAACCACTGACATGCCTTAACATCCATGAATTCAGAAGATTGATATTTTTGGAGGAAGGTGTAACTGTGTTGGTTTTTATAGGATGCGAGACGGCGATAAAAAGATATACATAATCATGTACTATGTTGTTTCTGCCAAGAAGTCAACAGAGCCTACTGTAACCTTTGAACTTTTTTACATATTGTCTTTAAAAAAATAAAAACAGTTTCAATTCAACACAAACAAAGCATTTGACCAATAGGAAAACGCATGAGTTGGACGAAATAATTCAACTGCAGAATAAATTATTCAACACCCGTGCTCAGAAAATAAACATTAGCATGATCTAATAATTGGTGTATCACATTTAATTGTTGTTTGTAGAGCACTTAATTATGACAGTGAGTGCCAATCTTTTTCTCCTCTTTTTTTTTTTTTATCAAATCACCTATTTGGTGACAAAAGATCTGTTCCACCTTTAGCCGCTCTGCTCTTCCACTTTCCATTATACTCTGTTTATGGGATTCACCAGTGGCTAACCTGTACTAACATTTTAGAAAAAGTGTTGATTGTACGAACAAATTAGGTTATATTTGTTTTTTCTAAATAAGTTTAAAATAATTTAAATATTAGCAGAGACTCTATTATAATTAAATATGTGAATTTAAAAATGATTGAAAAAATTATTTTTATCCATCAAAAAATTTAAATAAAAAATAATCAATTTATTTTAATTTGTAAAAACTAATAAATTACAATAATTTGTAGATTAATTAAAAATTAAAAAATGGACTCAATCAATTCAATTTTTAAAACATTGGAGGCCGTTCTTCTATTGATAATTGTGGCTAAGAGATTTGAGGATCCAGTGTGTAAAGCTCTGTTAATTGTACGAACAGATTATGTTATATTGTTTTTTTTAAAGTTTCAAACAATTTAATTATTTAAAGATATGTTATTATAATTAATAAATTTAAAAATGATTGAAAATTTATTTTAAATATAAATTTATTAGTTTATTTTGATTTATAAAATTAATTAATTTACAAAAATTTACAAATTAATTAATACATTGAACAATTTTTAAGAACAAAAATTATTAAATTAAATTAAATTAAAAATTAAATTAAAAAATTGACCGTTTAAAATCGACTCAACTCATTCAATTTTTAAAACATTGGATGCCATTCTTATAAAGGTATAACAAATTTAATATTAATGCGACCGTGACGGACCACTTCCAGTCGTCCACAGAAGACTATCTGATGGTGGCGGGGGGTGCCTGAAACCCAATTGTCACGGTCGTTTCGCTGTATCCTCATTAAATTCACGAAACAACTCATGAAGAAGTTGCAATTACCATCAGGCCCTTTGACTCAGTCCAAGAGGCAAGACTTGTCATCGCTTATCACCGAAGAAGATTCAAGCCTCGGTTCGGTCGTACTCGTATATGAACTTGTTTTTTGAATTATTTAGACGCTTCAATATTTGCATCTGGAAATCTCCCGTGGCGTCGAAATTTCAACAAGTCTTTTACGTATGGAGAGGTTGTCAAAACTTTTACCTTTCCACAATAAGCAGTCGTTTTTGAAAGTAAGAGCAACCCATTCATTCCAACCGTGTCGTAACTTGTAAAGTAAAAGTGACCTCTCACTCGGAAGCTTCTGTTCCAGGTTTTCTCCTTTCTTGAATGTTGAAACTTTTTAGTATTTGAGAGATGTTCAACTTCTTAAATCAAATACTAACGTAGAAGCGATAAATGATTCGATAAATCAACATAAATTAAAATTTTTAATAATAAGATATGACTATAAAGTTGAAGATAAATTTATAAAAAAATATTTGTTGTTAAAATTTATTGTTAACCGATAAGAGGTATAGAGTAAGAGAACAAAAATAAATATAAAAATGTCTCGCACTTCATATTTATATAGAAGGTTACTTAACATATTAAGAATTTATAGAGAAAAGACTACCAAAATAAGAGTAATATGTAATTGGATATATTGATCACGAATTACATTCAAGAGGGGTGAATTAAGTGCTCGTATAATTTTAAAAACTCTTTATAAATTAAAATTTAATATATTGAGAAAGTTTAGACAAGTAATATGTACGCCAAACAATACTTAGATAAGTTTTTAATTAGGTTTCAATTTAAATAAAAGAAGTTAGAGATTTTCAACTTATCCTTTGCTGATGATTTTTTTTTTTCCATTTTCTAAGCCATATGATAAATCAACAAGTGTCTTGATGACCTTTCTCTAAGCTTTCAATGAGTTATCAGGTTTGGCCTACAATCCTAGCAAAAATCAACTAATTCTACTAACCGATCCATAACACATAGCTACTTGGTTCTCCTCCATTTCAGGCCTTCAAATTAAAACTCATTCCTTTGCTTACGTTTAGAGATGTCAAAAAGGGATCGGCCCCCTTTCCAGCCTGACCTAATTTTGGGCTAGGTTAACTAGGCCACAGGTGAGCCACGGGGCAACGCCCGACTATTACTCCCAAGACGACTTCTTTTTGAAAGTTTCACTTAAAAAAATGACGAGTCAAGTTTTAGCTAGCCCGTGGTTGGGCCAAGTCACGGGTCAAACCATCCTGACCCGTCGGGCCACAGGCCACCATGGCCGCCCGGCCTGACCCGGTTCATTGACATCTTTACTTACTTTTGCCTTCTAATCACAATAAAGAGACTAAGAAACTAACCAAGAAAATAGAGAAGATGATGAGATCCTTCATTTGGTCTTGAAAGAATGGTAGTAGATATAACACACAAGTGTTACAGGATGAAGTATTTAAGCCTCTTTATTGAAGAAGGCTAGGTACTACTTGTATTAACCTAACAAATAACATGCTTACGTGGAAGCAAAATATGGAGAATTCCGATTTAAAAAATGCACTATAGGTAGGATGGATTTGTACCTATTTCTTAAAAGGAAAAAAGCTGCTGGGAAGTCTTTATTAAGCTTCTACCTCATGGTTTCTTCAATTCTAAAACAAAGAAGTCAGCTAAATAGGAATTTTGTATACATAATTAGGAATGGAAGAACAACTTCTATTTTCTATGATAACTAGTGCAAAATTAATCCTATCATTGAATAAAAAATGTTGATTGAAATCCTAAATAGTAATCTAGTACATTCCATGGTCACTATATGGATTACCAATAAATACTAGGATATCTTGTACAGGTCTCTTTAGATTGAGAGGGACAACGTAAGGTGAAGCAGCTCAATCTAAAGCATTGCTTTGCTTCCAAAACTAACCTTATTCATATGGTTGCTAATCAGGAACATACCTGTAACTCTTAATAGATTGAGTTATCTCAACTTACCATCCATTGGTCTCTTTTGTAAATGACAACCAAAAATACTATAGCACCTATTTATCAACTGCACCTTATATAGAGTAACATTATGTCTCTATGCCAAGTTACGTATAGAATTTGCAAGTATAATGAGATGTTGGAATGGATAAATACAGATAGCAACATGACCAAAAGAGATAAGGATGTCACTATAATAGCTTTTAGATTAAGCATGTACATTATATAGATGGAAAGGAATAACATATGCTTTAAAGGCAATGAGCACAACAAGGAGCACATTCTAACTGAGCTGTTACAATGGATAGGGGTGGCTTTTCTTATTAAAAATAACTATGTATTGCCTTCTTTAGATTGTCACGACTTTGAAATTGGATAACTAGTTTATTTAAAGTTATAGAAGCTGATAGATGTTAACTTTTATCACCTCTATAAGATACTCTATTAGCTAATCTTGATTTGGTTTTAGTGTACCAAAATTGGGTTCTTAACTCAACTTTTAAGATTAATTTAGCTTGTATGTTTACTAGTTGAACTCCTTATTCTATTAATTAAATCTCTTTAATTTTAAAAACAATTCTTAAATGTCATTAAATAAGAGATTCAGTTTTAGTAATATCAAAGTACTTCTAAAATTTTTCTTCTAGTAGTCATACGCTGTGGAGTATCTAGCTTACATTAGAATGGTAACTTTAAGATTCAAATAGGTTATTTCAGCTTAACCCAAGTATAGATCAACCAAAACTTCTTAAATTTAGCTTTTCAAATCTTCTTAAAAATTTTTAAAAATCAAAATACAATCTTTTGATAAAAATTTTATTCAAATACTTTTCAAAATTTTCATTTTTGAAGATCAAGACAGTTTTCATTAAAGATGAAACTACATTCTTCTTGATTTTGAAAAAATTTTTACAAATTAATACTAAAATGAGATATGATTATGCATGTCAATTCCTGAAGCATTAAATTAAATAACATAAAGTTTGTAAGTAATTTACATTTGCTTAATACACATGCTGTGGCTTGAGTTTTCCTTATTATTTATCCACTTAACGTATTCACTTATTTGATCAACTTAGATTTCTTGATGCTGTTCTTTGTTAACTTTTTTTTTTTTTAAATTCGTATTCGTTTAATTGACTTTGAGATTGGAATTGTTTCACATTTGCTTGAATATAAATCATTAGTAACAATATATTTTTATTGTCATTAAAATACGGACTCTAAGTTAACATGATTTAACAAATTGTATCGATGTGATATGATAAATATCTTTTTTAACTATTACGTAATATTTAATAACAAATATAAAAGCATTTTTTTAGAAAGTGGAAGCAAGTTTCATAAAATCACTTTTATAGTTTCTTTGAAAATTATGAGATTGAAAATAATTGTTTAACTTCCAAGATTTTGGTTTATGAAGACGAGTTTTGGCTAGTCAAAAATGGCCGGCTCCAATGAGCTTTCTCTTTCCTGAATTGTAGGAATGATAGCACCACCTAATACCCACTGTGATACCTAATACCTATTGTGATCCAGCTGTCACATTGCGACACATTGTGGCCAGATGGTGAAATTGTGTCCGCACAATTGGCAGACAGACGATTTAAGGATAAACTCAGTTTATACATTTTTTGATAATCCAAAACAAAAGCAAGTCAATATTGCAGTTACTACCGGTTTTAATTTAACTTTATTTTATTAAATCTCGAAATAGAACATCTGATTCCAGAAATGCTTCCTAAGAATCTTGGTCTCCTCAGTCCTCCCCACACTCCAGAGGAGATGTAGCTTCAGTGCTGATATTTAGCAGCACGTTAGTTTTGCAATTAACAGCTCCCTTCCCACCCTTTACTGTTGACTCTTCATTGTGATATCCAATTACTCGTTAAAGAACTCCAGAGACGTTTAAAAGAACTGATCATTTGAATTAAAGTCAGTACATGGTTCTAATCATATAGTATGAACTATGCGGTACCACCCATGCCATTTAAAGATATCCAACTCACATAATATCAGCTTTCTAACGAATCAGCTGAGCAATCATTTTCGATTATTTTGGCACCCCGACGTACTCGTCTCAACGCATGAATTCCTGTGGAGCCACCCTTTCCTGTTTTCCTTTTTCTGTCTGTGTTGATAGATTTAGCACTTACGAGACAAGACTTCATTTCGGCAGCAACGACTCTTTCACTTCCATCTTCCTTTTCCTGCTTATCAGAAAGCCTCTGCAGAGGCTTGCTTCCTCCACATAACCGACCAAAGTAGTAAACAGGATCAACATAACAACAAGATGAAGACACAATTCCTTTCATGCTGATTGGCTGGACAAGTTCAATAAACTCTTGTAACTCAGCATAGCAAGAATGATCTGAGTATGGAACTGAATATATATATCGATGGCGCCCATCAACAGGTTTTATATTATCTTTGAATTTTCCATTCTGGAGCCTACCACTTGTACTTCCTTGCCTCTTTTTGTAATGGGAGGTTAAAAGAGAACCAAAAAGATTGTCAGCACCATCTGAAGGTTTCATCAACCATGGAACACCAGATGGCATGATTCCTATTGTTGGACGCTTTTTGTTCAACTCCTCTAAAGTGTCAATGCTAAAACTGTAACGAGGCACTGCTCGAATTCTAGTTAGAGTAGTTTTTGTTGTGAATATGTGATGGAACCCAAGAAGATGCATAGTCTGCAAACGTTCTGGCCACACCCAAATCTTTACGGAAGACAACAACAATATTAGAACAGGGATGACTGAACAAACAGCACACAGGTAATTGGCCAACGTCTACTAAAGTGATGAGTCTCGCGAAGAAAAGAAAACATAAGAATGAACCGGATGTAAATAACAAGACATTAATATAAGGGTATTTGGATTTCTCTTTCACATTATCACTACCGTTGAAGCAAAAGACAGATGAGAAGTTGAACTTGTTTTACAGAAGACGGTAGTGGCCGTACCTTAGTCTTAAGCAAACGTGAAATAAGAAGCAGTAGCTCTTCTTTTCCTAAGGTGTCAATGCCAATGATAATGTCATGTTCAGGATGGGAAACGATAATATCGACCACCTATTGTCAAAAAGAAGAGGGAGCAGATCACTTTGTGTACCTTCTTCCCATTCAGTACTACAATCTTAGTTTAAGTCACAACTAATGATCAATAATATCAGGTAGAATCAAACTTAAGCATTCCTTTTTAGTATGTAAGGAAACAGAGATCAGTCCCCATCTTTTGTTATCTACATTAAAGTAATTCTTCCTTCATGAGCAAGCATTTTAATCTTCGTGGCATTTTAACGTGCATCAATTGCATTCTTTCTTTGCCTTTCTTTCTACCTTCTCTAGCAGTTTGTTTGCATATAAGACTCTTTGGTATTTTTAGAATTTACTCCAGTTCTGAACAAACACCACAAGGCCCACGAAATAAGCAAAAAGAGAGAAGCTCTATGGAACTAGACCTGCTGAGCAGCAACACTTCGAGGCGGGAAGTCATAGGAGGGATTGCAATAGGTGTTGTCCAAGTGAAGAACATCAAGCCTATGACCCTTGAGAGCATTTAGGAGAGTTGTTCTCCCCAATTGAGCCCTCTCGCTGTTCGCCTCCCATCGAAAATCCCCAGTGTAAAGCATCCACCCAAAATCCCCCCGAAACAAAAACATAACCGCACCTGCCAATATTCAACACCAACTACAATAAAGTAGAACAATGTTCGAACAGGTGGCGAGCAATGAATTTACCAGGGCAGTGATGGGCGTGAATGGGCATGAATTCAACGGTAGTTCTGGAAGCGGAGGATGGAAAGGCGAGAGAGAGGGAGTACCAGAAGCCGACGTCGACGACGCGAAGCAAAGAGAGGTTGAAGTCGGGGAACTTGAAGGGAAATAACTTGGCAGTGATTCGAGAGCAGAAGATGGGAGCTCTGGACCAGGTGGAGCTCAGGCCCTGGGTGTGATCGGAGTGAAGGTGAGTGAGAAAGTAGGCTTGGCTTCCCTCCGTCCACCGGTCCACCGACACCAGACCCTTCTCCATTGCTCTCCGTCTCTTTGCTCTTTTGAAAAATTTGAACAGAATCTACGTTTATTGTATTTAAGAAAAGAAATCATAAGTTAGTCTGGCTGTAAACATATACACCAACATTAAAGGTCTGGCAGTAGGTAATATGTACACAAGGAAAGTTATGAATTTCACGTTAACAACATTAAATCGGCGCATGGTTTTAGTGCATTCTAATTGGAAGGCTGAACTCTGCAAACTTGGATTAACGGAGGCAATGTTAAAAGTTAAACCAAGTTTTAAATTGAAGTGGGTGCTTACGCATTCGTATGTACATACGAGTGTTTCTTGAAGTTATTAACTAGGAATTATCTAGAGAGTTTCAAGAATTGTCTTTTGAGTTTTGTAAGTACCTATGTATTCAGGTATTCTCAAGTCACATTTCGTAAATCCTCTTTTCATATACAATGCCTCTATATGGCCATGAATGAGCTGGGAAGATTCAGAGAGCAAACCTACGGAATTAGGGGCAAGGAACATTGTTACTGTCAGGTAGAACACTCAAATTTTCAACAAAAAAGCGGCTGGGATTCTTGGTCCAGGTGGAAAGTCTAAATCTTACTTTGGTTCTAATCATATATGAAATATGCAGTACCACACATACAGGTTTTCTGAATTTCGTAGCAGTAATTGTGTCGCATGTTAGGAGGCAGGAAAGGAGGAGCAAAGTGGAAAAAGAAGAGGAAGAGATTTCATTGGTGTTGGGATCAAAAGTGTTTTCCCACGAAGAGCTACGTACGACAACTGGGAATTTCTCAAGGAAGCTTGGACAAGGTAAATTTACTAGACTCCAGTCTAGTTGCTGTGAAAGTGTCTTGAAAAGCTAGGCAGTGGAGATAAAGGGTTGAGGGCAGAGGTATCTACGCCAGGGAAAATTCAGCATGTCAACCTTGTGTTTTGTTTGGAAGACATGCATAGGATACTGGTTTATGAATATAATCCAAATGGTCATCTGGGTATGTATTTGCAGCAGAGTGCTCCTACTTAAAGCTGGGAAGTTCGATTTACTATAGCAGTTGACTCTGCCAGATAGCGTTGGGTACCTACACGAGGACTGCAGGGACAGTATGATCCACTGTGACATCAGTTCTGAGGATCTTCTATTGGATGTTGATTTGTTGAGAGGAGAAATAGATCGGGAAAAATAAAAGATATTTTTTCAAGTCAAAGTTCACTTGTACACAGTAGCTACTTATATACAGTATCATACAGCCAAGCCATCTAACTGAGTGTAAGTAAAACTACCGAACTAAGTGTAAAGACTAATCAGCTAACTATACAACTACAACTGATTACATATTAACAATATAAAATCAATGTACCAAACTCTCAACATGCCCCCTCAAGTTGGAGGGTAAAAGATATCTTTTACTCCCAACTTGCTAACTAAATAATTGTGTTGAGAAATACTTAACCCCTTTGTAAGCAAGTCAGCCATCTGCTCATTTGTGGAGATATGCTTAGTTTGAATGTGCCCCCTCTGTATTTTTTCTCTGACGAAATGACAGTCGATTTCAATATGCTTCGTTCTTTCATGGTATACTGGATTAGATGCAATTTGGATTGCTGCTTGGCTGTCACAGTGTAGAATCATAGGTTTTTTTATCTGCAAACCCAATTCAGCTAATATACCATTAATCCACATAAGCTCTGCCACTGTAATTGCCATACTTCTGTATTCCGCCTCTGCTGAAGATCTGGATACTGTGTTCTGTTTTTTAGACTTCCAAGAGATGAGGGAGTTTCCTAGCTTGATGCAATAACCAGTAACAGATTTCCTTGTCATTGCACAAGATGCCCAATCCGAATCACAAAAAGCTAATATTTCTGGTTCCCCTTTTGCAGCTAAAAGAATACCTTGCCCTGGATTCTTTTTGATATACCTGACTATCCTCAAGGCTGCCTCATAGTGTGAGCTTTTAGGTCTTTGCATAAATTGACTAAGGTGTTGAACCCCAAATGCAATATCCGGCCTTGTATTTGTCAAATATAAAAGCTTTCCAATCAGCCGCTGATAAACACTAGGATCTTCTAATTCACTGTCAGTGTGCTGCAATTGTAAAGCTTCATCATAATCTGCACTAGTCATTTTCAGATTCTGCTCAAGAGGTGTGTGTGCTGGTTTAGCATTGGCCAATCCAGTATCTGCAATTAGTTCCAAGGCATATTTTCTTTGATTCAGCACTATTCCTTGTGATGATCTTGCAACTTCAATACCAAGGAAATACTTGAGAGTTCCAAGATTCTTCATCTTGAAATTCTTATGCAAAATATCTTGAAGATCTTCAATTAAGTTCCTGTCATTCCCAGTAATCAAGAGATCGTCAACATAAATAAGCATGATTACTATCTTGTTACCTTCGGTTTTGGTGAACATGGAGTAATCATGTTTGCTTTGTATGTAACCAGAATTGATAAGAGCTTCACAAAGTTTCAAATTCCACTGTCTAGAGGCTTGCTTCAAGCCATAGAGGGATTTGAGCAGTTTACACACCTGCTGGCCCCCTGGACTGCCAAAACCCTGAGGAAGAGTCATGTAAACCTCTTCGTGAAGATCCCCTTGAAGAAAAGCATTGTAGACATCCAGCTGAACAAGAGGCCAGTTATGGAGAGCAGCAAGAGCAATAACAAGTCTAACAGTGACTTGTTTAGCCACTGGAGAGAAAGTGTCGTGGAAATCAATGCCGGGCTGTTGACTGTACCCCTTAGCCACTAACCTGGCTTTGTAACGCTCAACTGTACCATCAGAATTATACTTCACCCGAAAAACCCATTTGCAGCCAATGGGAATCTTACCTGGAGGCAAAGAAACAATCTTCCATGTGGCATTGGCTTCTAATGCCTGGATTTCCTGTTGCATTGCCACTTTCCAACAATCATATTTAATTGCCTCTTGGTAAGATTGCGGTTCAGGTATGTGGGAAATAGAAGCAGCAAAACATTGTGTATGTGTAGGAAGATGATTATAAGAGATAAAGTTGGAAAGGGAATACTGACCTTGAAGCACAGAGGAAGATGATGATGAGGATTGAACTGAACAAACATAGTCTGTCATCCATGCTGGATGCTTGTGAGGCCGTAAACTCTTTCGGAGTGGTGGTGGAGAAGTAAGCTGTGTAGTGATGGTGGTTGGCTGAAGTGAAGGAGAATGTGCAGAAGAGGATGAAGAGGAAGAAGAATTATGAACAGGCAAAAAAGAAGCTGATGGTGAGGAGGAAATGAGAAAATTATCATCATCAAGTGTGCCAAAGGCATGAATATCTAGTGGAAACAAAGGCTGATCTGTGGGTGGAGTTTTAAAAGGAAAAACATGTTCATGAAAAAAAACATCTCTGCTGACAAAAAAAGTATGAGAAATTGGATCAAAAAGAATATAGCCCTTCTGAACGGCAGAATACCCAACAAAGATGGAAGGAGTGGCTTTTGTTGAAAACTTATCTTGATAGTTGGGGATTGTGGCAAAACAAAGACAGCCAAACACTTTTAAATGAGATAAAGAAGGAGGCTTATGATAGAGAAGTTCATAAGGTGTCTTCCATCCCAAAACCGGTGATGGTAAACGATTGATCAAATAACAAGCAGTAAGAATACACTCCCCCCAAAACTTGACTGGTATATTAGAATGAAATTTAAGGGCTCTAGCTATATCTAGGAGGTGTCTGTGTTTTCTTTCTGCCACACCATTTTGTTGTGGTGTGTGAACACATGATGATTGATGAACGATGCCAAGTGAAATGAAAAAGGCAATTCCTTCATTGGTGAAAAACTCACTGCCATTGTCACTTCTAATGACTTTGATAATTGCAGAAAATTGAGTTTTGACATGAGCAATGAAATCTTTTAAAACAAGAAAGGCATCACTCTTGAGTT
>JANIJH010000009.1:3851949-3862401 GCA_024520975.1 Erythroxylum areolatum | reverse complement strand
TTGAAATTGATGTATGACCAAGTCTAGCATGCCACAAAGAGTAATCAACATGCTTAGACACAGATAAAGAAGTAACATGAGACTGATGAAAGAAAGAAAAATTTACATTGGAGTGTAACACTTGCGAAATTGATTGAGGCAGAAGCAGGTAAAGACCATCCTTTTCTTTACCAATCCCCATCATCCTTCCACTGTAAAGGTCCTGGAGAACACAAAAGGAAGGATAAAAAGAAACAAAGCAGTTGAGGTCTTTAGTTAGTTTGGAAATGGAGATAAGATTGAAATTGAAAGAAGGAATGTATAATACATTGTTCAATTTATGATTCGGAGATAAAAAATGAGAACCAATATGAGAAATAGAAGCAGTTTTACCAGTAGGCAATTTTACATAACAATTAGAAGCACAAGCAACAGGTGAATCCAGACAATTAAAAGCAAAGGTCATATGATTAGAAGCTCCAGTGTCAAGAATCCAGGGAACTAGATCTGAACCAAAAGAAGTACCTGCCATATGAGCTACTGCCTGCACCGATGACTCCTTGTTGAGAAGATTAAGGAGTTGTTGATATTGTTCAGGAGTGAATGTTGGTGCCTGTGGAATGGGAACATCAGCAGAATCATGAGAAGAGTCATCCGCAGTGACTACATTGTTTGCAGAAGGAGGCTTCTTCTTGGTGAATTTGAAATCCGCTGGAAAACCATTTAACCGATAGCAATTTTCCTTCTTATGGCCTTCAATATGACAGTGATCACACTTTCCAGTAAATTTCTTCTTTAGAGTAGAAGAACGGTGTGTAAGAAGGACAGTTGACTCAGAGAATGGAGGAATAGCAATCTCTCGTTGATGTTCATCACGAACAACCATGGCGTAAGCCTGATTGACTAGAGGAAGAGGCTGCATTAACAGAACTTGACTTCGAACATTAGCATAAGTTTCGTTTAGCCCCATAAGAAATTGGAATAGACGCTGCTGAGAGAGTTGAGCATGCTTCTGAGTGAGGTCACAACCGCAAGTAGATGCAGGAACGAGCACATCATATTCGTCCCAGAGTAAACGCAACTTTGTAAAATAGGAAGCAACAGAAGAAGTACCTTGAGTATGAGAGGCAATCGCCCGATGAAGATAATAGATTCGGGAGCCATCAATCTTGTCATAACGCTCTTGAAGATCCTTCCAGACTAAAGCAGCATTTGATGCAAAAACAATGCCAGCCGATAGCTCCTTCGATACAGTATTCAGAATCCAAGAAAGAATAAGAGCGTTGCACCGATCCCATTGAGCATGAAGATCCGGAGGAAGAGAATCACGAGAGCAAGATCCATCAATGAAACCTAATTTATTCTTGGCAAGAAGAGCAATTTTCATTGAACGACTCCAGATGCAGTAATTGTCAGTGCCGGTGAGCTGATGTGAGACGAGAATGATTCCCGGAAGATCAGACGGATGAAGGTAAAGAGGACTATGAAAATCAATAACAGATGAAGAACCAGAGGAAACTGAATCAGTGAAAGCCATGAAAAAATTAGGGATTTGACGATGAAAAATTAGGGATCGAGAAATTAGGGATCGTAAATGAATGTCTAGATCAAATGAATCAAAACAAAAAGAAGAACAGATGAAGAAATTAGGGATCGTATAATGAATGAATAGAACAAACGAATCAAAAAAAAATGAAATGATGAGAAAAGAGGATCGCGATCGGTAAAGATCCGATTATGGCTCTGATACCATGTTGAGAGGAGAAATAGATCGGGAAAAATAAAAGATATTTTTTCAAGTCAAAGTTCACTTGTACACTGTAGCTACTTATATACAGTATCATACAGCCAAGCCATCTAACTGAGTGTAAGTAAAACTACCGAACTAAGTGTAAAGACTAATCAGCTAACTATACAACTACAACTGATTACAATTAACAATATAAAATCAATGTACCAAACTCTCAACATGATTACAAGGCTAAGGTAGCGGATTTTGGCTTGGCAAAGCTTATTGACGACCATCAATTCTGTGGCGTGCTGACTAACATAAGAGGTGCCACCAGAATGGCTTTCTGGTGTTTCCGTTACCACCAAAATAGACTTTTATAGAATGTTTTATTGATTGGAATAACCATTTCATTCGTGCCATTCTTTGTGCTAGGAATCCAGTTCCTACCTTATGTTAGAGGATTTTAAGGCTAGGAACTGAGTTCCTCTGCATCCTACAGCAGTGAAAGCTGTTATATGACATTGATAAAATTAGCAATCCTCCACCACCAAAACACTTACAAGCGTTATCTTCCATTCATTCTTACAAATCTGTTTTTTTTTCTTTTTTATTTTTAATGATGAACTTTTTTCCCCCTTTAACCTATCTGCAATGCCCTACTTCACTAGAGTTTTAATAATTTTGGGAAATCAAGAAGGGATCTAATCCCGACCGCATTGAAATAATTACAAAATTTTTTCATATTTTTAATTTCTTAAAAATTAAGATCAATTTAATTCTATAAAACAATTAGCACGTAAATTATATGGAATAATTACATATTTTTTTGTATTTTTTATTTCCCAAAAATTAAGATGATTTTAATTTTATAAAACAATTAACACATAAATTATAATAAAGCAAAAATATTAATTTATACCTTTTTTTGAAGCTTGGTCATTTTCTTGTCGTATTTTTCAAACGATTTTAGAAGTTGATCTATCTCAATCACCGAAGTTGCACAATTATCTGGTTTTTAACGTATCCATAGAACAAATTGAGAGAATTTTGTAACTCTTACAGAAAGGGTTAAGCAAGAAGTCTCTATTAGAGCTTAAGCCTATTTATAATAAATTTTGAACGTTTTAGTAATTTAATTAAAATTAAATTCTAATTTCAATTAAAATTTAATTAGAATTAAATTAGAATTACAAATAATTTTAATTGAATACTAGTTACTCCCAAATAAGATCTAATATCTTATATTGATCCTTATCTATTAATTATTATATATTTAAGCATAAAGTTTCTCAAACTTCATAATAAGGTCTAACTTGATTAAAGTATCTTTACTCTATTCAACTAATTCTTTATGTGAAACCCGTTAGGTTCCTAAATATGTTGGTATTGATTATAAATTATAATTATAATTAGATAAATTAAAAAAATTTTAATTTATCTTTAATTCTCCAATTAAATAATTTATAATTATAGATTAACATTAACATTTAACAACGTTTCATGACTATCCAAATATTTAGGAATGTCAAAGTGGTTTTGATTAACCTTTTCGCATAATTCAATCCTTTCATCATACAATGTTCTGATTAGACACAAAGTATGAAATTAACGTCTACTTTATTTTGATTCAAATCATATTAGTTTTTCGTCAGTAGCTATCGATTCAATTAATGAGATTTATAAATTATTTAAAAATGTTATTCCATTTTGGCCAAGTTAATACTAATCGAGAACAATAGAACATTTAGAACAATAGAACATTCTCCCTAATTACTTTAGGCTGATAAACCCTATTTTGATCACTCAGCTACCTCCATATAGTTTATGCTACGTCCAATGACTATCGACCGAATAACCCATAATTGAATAGGTCATGAGTAGTATCAAAACATAGAAATCTATATATAAGATAACGTTGGATATCTCAAGTCAAATGATCACTTATACAGTTATCATTGAGAATTTCATAAACATACAAGTAATGTTCAAATGAATTTCTTTTATCGGGTCAATTTAGTGAACTTGTTCTTTAACAAGCACCCACATGATTGTTTAAATATCTCCGTACTTTAGCTTATGAGATCAACTACTTCCTTCATAAGGATGTGTGCTAGCCTTTTTACGTTCTACTAATGTTCAATCTTAATAGAACAAAGATTAGGAGTAATTTAGGGATAATGCATAAATGTACATTGAATTTCATAATTATAATCTCATTTTTAATATATAAATATCTTATATGCTTTATCATATACATCTAAAAATCTATAAGTTAAAGAATACCTTTAAATTATTTTGTCACTAAACTACAACCAATCGATTAGCTATAGGGCATAAACCAATAATCTCCCACTTGCACTAAGCCAATCATTTAAGTATCTTATACTATAACACATATGATGATTATGCTACTGCTGGGACAACAACTTAATGAGAGAATTCTGCAAGATTCTTTATAGTGAGCAATTGGTTAAATCTTATAACTTTCATCTTAATTATCATCACAATTAAGAAAATTTGCCTAAATACATACTTAGATCTTTGATGAGACCTTAGCTACTTTTGCATGCCAAATGACTTTAATGTTCCATAGTACATTACTATCTTATACAACGCAAGAAACTATATCAAGTTCACTAACTTATTGATCCAATTGTTCATTTATACTAAATAAAAAATATATTATGCCTTAATTAGCAACCATTGCTACATTGGAAACCTTTCAAATCTTGAATGATATTATCTTAGTAAAATAAACCCTAATTAGTATTTACTTCTAAAGTAAATACCCTTATCTCCTTGAACTCGATTGTCAACTCATACGTAGAAGGATAAATATCTTTAATACGTCATAACTATCTAATATCTTAAACACTAAACATCTTTAGTACATTATTTATGTACTTGGACTTTAGAATAAGTGAACAACTTCCAATTTATCTTTATAGATCTAGTTCCCAAAATTAAGATGTTACTTTTTGACAGCATGTGTCGAGTACATTGCAAAATTTATGGGATTCTGCATACTAAAATTTATAGTTAGGCTAAGTCAGGATCGAATCCACAGGAAATGTTCGGTTAATTTCTGTAACCAAAATTAATTGATGCAAGGAAAATATAAAAAGGGGGTGTTGGATTTTTAGCAATTTTAAAAATAAAATAAAAATAAACTATCGAAAAGAAATTAAAATAAACGATCGAAAATGATTAAACTGTTGAATATATGTAAGGTCCAATTTTAGGTTCAATCTCGACCCAAACACGATCAAGCATATTTCATCATCCTAACGTCTTTACAACTCTCTTCGGAGTATTGATTTGAGACTAATACAATGTTATACTAATCTCGATATTTCCTTAGGTTTTATTTAATCAAGAAACGATCATTAATTAAACCTAACTACCGAATAACCTAGGATACGATCTCTAGATTTAAATTGGTAGCCATATTACAAAGGGGAAAACGATCAATATAAATAGTAACCTTACACGTTCAGGTTATCTAACCTAAGTTATGTTGTTCCTAACGATACAGGATCATTAGATGCTACTAACAAACATTAAAAGTAACGATTACAGGTTACATTCAATGTTTTGGTAATAGATTCAAAATAGAACAATCAAAATAACATATTAAGATCGTTTATCTTAAAAATTGATCAAATCAACACCAACAATAAATTATCCAAAAAGAAATTACAATATTAAAATGATAAAATAGCTTAACCATGACTTAGTATTGACATCCCCATTGAACCGGCATCTAGAACCTAGCCTTCCATCTCCATTTTTATGCTTCAAGCATCAATCATCTTCTACATAGTTGCTTCGATGGTGAAAAATGAAGAGAGAACAGCAATACCTCTACCCTCCTGTTCTTTGCTCTCCTCTCTATTTTTTGAATTAATTTTTGGTCCACCTGTACTGTTTACCCTACTGTTACTGCGTATTTTCCTTTTAAAAGCCCGTATAACATTTGCGTTTAACGCAGAATGTCTACGTTAGTGTGAAATGTATGCATATATGCAGACATTGTTTGTGTTTCCACAAACGTTTGTGCAAATCCTTCTTGCTTCTATCTGCTATGTTGTTTTAATGTATGTGTGTGTGTATGCTACAATGTTTCCTTCAACTTGTGCTGCCATTTTTGCTTCTCTTCTAGCTGCCTCTTGTCTTTATTTAATTCCTATAAAACACGTTGCATGGGGTTGTCACATGCAATTTCCATGCAACTTAATCATCTTGATTTTCTTGTCTTTACTTACTCTAATATTTATCATTTTTGTTCCACAAAGATAAGTGAATATGGAAATGGAAAAGATGCCTTCAATGAACATGCTTTCGGGTCACTTTAGCTTCTTTACTTCCAAAATGTACCTAAAATCAAT
Source organism: Erythroxylum areolatum (assembly GCA_024520975.1). NCBI lineage: Eukaryota > Viridiplantae > Streptophyta > Magnoliopsida > Malpighiales > Erythroxylaceae > Erythroxylum > Erythroxylum areolatum. The sequence continues at coordinate 3,856,302 of JANIJH010000009.1, read as the reverse complement.
TATAAGATAAAGAGAGTATCCTAAACATTTCTAAGGCATTAATCACTAAGTATAGTATATCAAATGAATCAACATTTAAGCATATATCAAGTTCCCCCACCCTTAACTTTTGACCATCTTTAGATAAATCGTCAAAATAAAAATCACAAACCAAAACTTTTACTCATTTTTCACATTTCTTAAGAATAGATAACCATGAGTAAAGATGAATGACTTTCAAAACTTATAAAAAAAAACTCAACATTCAAAGCTTCTACTCATGATCAATCAATATTCACCACCGTTAGAAACTGAGTAATCTAGATGTAGACTTGGACAAAAAGTGTTTAAACAAGATATTTCCATGGGTACACTTAAACACCATTCATGATCACAACAATCCATAACTTGCATATCATTTCATTTCTCTACCACTAAAAGTTACATGCATAATCATGAATCAAAGGACTTTTCTCGGGTTGTAATGTAGGTAAAGATGAGGTGGGATGTATTTTGGGTAATGTAGTATAAAAGTCATCAAGCTAGTGAAGCAAAAGTAACATTTAATGAGATATTTAACTCGTAATTTAACATTTATTCCAAACTGGGTACCATCAGCTATGAGGAATGCAATAACTATGTTTCATAACTCAATTTAGCTCTCTCACCATAAGACATAGTAGTATAACACAAAAAATGCTCCATCTAAAACAACATCCGCCTTATATCCAATATATTCAATCACCCAATCAATATAACTTAAGGAGGATAAACTATTAATTAACAACTTTTTTACATCAATTATATTTCCTCCTTGATACTTTTATTCAAACTCACATTTTTTTTTCTCTTTTTTTTTACTTTTCTTGCTTTTTTTCTTCTTCTTTTTTCAAAAGTAGAAGTGATAGAAGCTACATCAACATGGGATTCATAATATGGAGATAACCAACTTACATGTATGCATAACTAACCTATATGTATGCATACCCCCACAAGTAGGCTTCTGTACATTTAAATTCATCAAGAAGTAACAAATGCTCCACTAGCTTTAAGACTTGGTTAGGACATTTGGTTAGGTACATGTAATGTGGTTTATATAAAAGAAAAGAATAATAAAGCTCAAAGCAGGTTAGCAAAGGAAAATTCAAATAGTTGGGTAGACTGTTTGGCTAATATAGCTCATAATCAACAAAAAATGCCTAATCATTTTCATAAAAATGTATATGATAAAAATGTGGTCTCGAATAGAAAATCAACACTAAGTAAGGATATAAATGTCATATAGGTCACACATAACAAACAAAATAGTGAGACTAATATAGATGTATCAGTCTAATAGGCTCAAAACCTCACTGGTTTTTTTGTCTATCACTAGTCATCACTCTTTTAAGAATAATGCATATTAACCAATCACAAGAGCAAAAGTGCATGCCAAATTTTGCTATGGATTTTACTAATCAATTCACACTCTAATTATGACTAAATAATCTTAAAAGCAATAGAAAACAAGAAAACTTTCGATTTTCTTCATTTGATTTTCAAAACCACCTAAAAAGTCATATAAGCTACAATTAAGTCCAAAAACATGCATAAAAACTAATATACCCCACCCGCCCCACACTTAAAACTTACATTGTCCTCAATGTAAAATCAAATGCAAGAAATGGAGTAGTTAGTAAAAATAACAAATGCGAAAATGTAAAAGATAGAAATTAACTCACGTTGGGTTGCCTCCCAAGTAGTGCCTTTGTTTAACATCATTGGTTCAACCTCCAGTTGTGTGCATCAAATGAAACTAGTCACATCCTCTAACATCAACACCTCCAAATCCTCCCTCATAATACGACTTTAAGCGATGATCATTCACTCTGAATGTTTGGTCAGTTTTGAGGCTATGTATCTCTACTGCACCAAAAGGAAATACATGAGTGATAATAAATGGACCAACCCAATGAGAACGCAACTTACCTAGAAAGAGTTTGAGTTTAGAATGATATAGTAACACTATCTAGCCCACTAAGAAGCTTTTCTTCAAAATCATCTTATCATGAAAAGCTTTCATCCTCTCCTTATATATCACTATATTTTGATATGACTCATTCCCTATCTCTTCCAACTCTTAAACCTGTAACTTCCTATGCACTCCCGTATCATCCAAGTTTATGTTGCATCTTTTGATAGCCCAATATGCCTTACGTTGTAATTCCACCATAAGATGATATGACTTCCCAATTGGTGTTTTATAAGTTGTCTTGTAGGCCCATACTGTGTCTTCCAACTCCAATTCTTCCTATTGGGCTGCATGATTTTCTCTAGGATTAACTCGATTTCTCAATTTGAGACTTCAGCTTGCCCGTTGGTTTAGGGATGGTAAGCAGTAGAAACTTTGTGCATGATGTGATATTTTCTGAACATGATCACCCTGTTGCAGAAGTGGGTTCCTCTATCGCTACAATGACTTTCAGTATTCCGAACCTAGAAAGAATGTTAGCATTAACAAAAATTTGCAACAACCTTTACATTGTTAGTCCTAGTGGCTTTGTCTTTCACCCATTTAGAAACATAATCAACCGCAAGTAATATATAAGTAAAGCCAAAAGATGGAGGGAAAGGTCACATAAAATCAATGCCCTAAATGTATAAAATTTCACAGAAAAGAAAAGGAGATTGTGGCAATTGATCCTTATAGGATAAGTACTTGACTGTTGGCATCTATCACATGATTTACAAAAAGGTATATGCATCTTTGAACAATGTTGGCTAGTAGAAGCCACTCTTTAGAACTTTATAAGCTGTCCTTTTCACTTTAAAATGTCCTCCGCAAGCATATAAATGACAGAAGGCTAAAATTGATGATGATTCATTTTCTAATACACACCTCCTAATAACTTGATCTGCATAGTGCCTCCAAAGATACGGGTCATCCCATATGTAATACTTCTCTTAACTTCATAGCTTATCCCTCTGAGCTTTTGACAAACTAATAGGTAATTCGTTAATAACTAAAAAATTGACAATGTCTGCATACCATGGTGGTGTCGCATCGGTTGAGAATAATTGCTCATCTAGAAAGGTTTCTCGTAGCGGGATATCATCTTCTTCCTTTATCAAACGGTTGAGATGGTCTGCCACCACATTTTCTTCCCCCTTCTTATCTCTAATCTCTAAGTTGAATTCCTGAAGAAGGAGAATCCATTTCTTTCTTTGAGAGCAAGTATCGTAAATCTATATGGTTAGAGTAAATAATGACTTTAGCACCAAGCACATACGATCAAAATTTTCCCAAAGCAAAAACTACAAATAACTGTTCTTTTTCAGTAGTAGAATAATTCAATTGAGTTGGGTTTAGAGTCTTTAAAGCATAGTAGATGGCATGCAAAGCTTTTCCCACTCTTTGTCCTATAATTGCCCTTATTGCATAATCGCTCACATCATACATGATCTCAAAGGGGAGGTTCCAATCTAGCTATTGAATCACTGATGGGGATGTCAGAAGCTCCTTAAGTTTGTTGAATGCTTCTTTGCACTTCTCGTCGAACTCAAAGGAGACATCTTGTTGAAAAAGCTTGCATAGTGGTTCGACTATCTTTGAAAAGTCCTTAATTTGATAAAAACATCCATGCCTAAGAAAGGAATGCACTTCCCTCACAGTAGAGGGGTAAGGTAAAGAAGAAATAAGATCAACTTTGGACTTGTCTACTTCAATACCCTTAACAGATATCACATGGCTTAAAATTATACCTTGATCCACCATAAAATGACATTTTTTCCAGTTTAACACAAGGTTCTCAAGGCATTCATCAAAAGAAGATCCATACATACTAAAATCATCCATGAATACCTTGATAATCTTCTCAACATATTCGAAAAAATACTTACTATACACCTTTGGAACATGGCGGGTGCGTTACATAATCTGAATGGCATCCTTCGGTAGGCAAACATATCGAATAGGTATGTAAATGTGGTCTTCTCCTGATCTACCCGTATGATTGGGATCTAAAGATAACCTAAAAACCCATCTAAAAAGCAATAATAGTCATAACCAGCCAATCTCTTAAGCATTTGATCAATAAAAGGAAGGAGAAAGTGGTCTTTATGAGTGGCATAATTTAAGTTTCTATAATTAATACATATTCACCACCTGGTTTACACTCAGGTGGGAACCAACTCACTTTCCTAGTTTGTTACAACAATAATGTTAGTAGTGTGTCCTAGGCCAATGGATAGTTGTGATTCATGTATTAACATTATGACTTGTTAATAATATATTCTGAGGTATTCCTTTTATATGTATATGTATGTCGTTTATGTAATGTGATTTACATTCCATGAATAGTATTAGGCTTATGTCATCAAGTATGTGACTTGATA
>JANIJH010000009.1:3837849-3850421 GCA_024520975.1 Erythroxylum areolatum | reverse complement strand
TATAATTTTATTAGTTTTCTTAATAAGCGTGTATTTTTCTAAAACGACTTTTATTATGAAACGGAGGGAGTATAAGACAATGAACTCTTGTTGTATGCTGTTTATATAGCTTGTTGGATAAGCACGAGAAATTGCAAATTTCTAATTATTTAATTCATCATGTTTGAGTGGAAAATGATAAACATTATACACACCCGATAAATTTGAGTTACATCATTTGACTTCCAAATGTTAAAGAGCATTTAGGAATTTAAACTTCAATATATAAAATATATCCTTTGAAATTCTAAAAGATGGTGGTTATTATTTTGAAGATTAATTAATGTTCAGCTTAGTGTTGGTCTTTACTTACAAATATCCTCTACTTTATGAAAGCAAGAAATTAAATCTATAAGTGATTATGTCAATGGTGCATATATATAATATGTCGATCATACTATCTAAGTTCAGATTTTCCGATATATGAAAACAATAGTCCCATCCCATCTTCTGTGGTTGAAGGAGCAACCGGGAAATATAACAGAAAGAAGAGAGAAAGAAGAAGAATCACACACATGTTTTCGACTCCATGATATATATGACTTTAAGGATACGAATGAAACCTTAGCAACTCTCTCTGGATCGTTAAAGATACAAAATCTCTAACCTTGCGCGAGTAAAAGAAAAAGGTGGTGTGTTTATCGACCTGCTGAAGAAAACGCCTGGTCGGTTTAGAACGCTTAAATGCAGTCGTTTCACATTCCCTTGTGACATGTCAGATGCAATATTATTATTATTATTATTATTTTAACGGAGGAATTTGGAGTTATTATCCTTTTAGATAATTACTGCAAATTACGCCGATAAGATATTTTATACTAAGCGAATCCGTACGACTGATTGGATGGATAAGTAATTGGGATTAGTTACTCCAAAAGTCAACAGAATACAAACTCTCTGTCCCTTCAGCATTTGTTGTATCGCAGTCCACCATGAATTCTCATGACCAGCGTCGCATAGCCATCGCCGTCGACCTTAGCGACGAAAGCGCTTACGCTGTGAAGTGGGCAGTCAACAATTACCTCCGTCCAGGCGACGCCGTTATCCTGCTCCACGTCCGACCCACCTCTGTCCTCTACGGCGTTGACTGGGGTTCCATTCGCCTCCAAATTAACCAAAGCGATCACCAGAAGCTGGAGGACGATTTCGACACGTTCACAACCACAAAATCCAACAGTTTAGCTCAACCCCTGATCGAAGCGGGTCTCCCTTTCAAGATACATATAGTCAAAGACCATGACTTGAAGGAAAGGTTGTGCTTGGAGGTAGAAAGACTGGGGCTAAGTGCTGTGATTATGGGGAGCAGAGGTTTTGGGGCTGCTAGTAGGAGGAATAACAAAGGGAGGCTTGGGAGTGTTAGTGACTACTGTGTCCATCATTGTATTTGTCCTGTGATTGTGGTACGCTATGATCAAGAAGGAGAAAGTGAAGGTGGCATTGAAAAGCAAGTAGGGGTTGTTGGAGATAAAATTGATCTACATCCAGTTCCCGAGGAGGAGCAGGAGTATCATGACGCTTCTGAAGAACCAAAAGGTCTGATCTTGATTATTTGTGATAGATATTGTGTGATGTTTTGTTGTTTTTCCCTTGCAGGGACGAAATATAAAAAGCTTTTGATCCTTAGAATAATTGGAGGATAAAGCATACTCCATAGTTGAGCGTTAGAATTTCTGTGATCTGAAAGGATGGATGAAGCTTATACGTTCAACGGTTGATTTGATCTGTCTACGATCTGTATCTGTTATATTTGTGTCGAAATACCCTATTGCTGTTATTAATATTATGCTTATGCTTTCGTGTTCATCTCTTGTTATCAGATGGAATGGAAAGCCTCAGTCTGGTGACCAACAGCCGCAAATAATTGAAGGGTGTTCAAGAATTCCTTGTCATTTCCCTTTCTCGTAAGCGCTAAGCATTGTTGCATCACATAGTTTTGGGGGTAGATAATATAAATTGTATGCTTGTACCTTTGCCCCTGGTGTTGAAATTCACTGCACATTGCTCATCTACATTAATCACGGCATGTTTGTACATCTAATATGGTCTGCAATTGGTTTTCCATCCGATCATTTAAGTCTCTCTGTTCCAATTTCGACAATCTTCATATATCCTAAGCGCTTTCTAGTGTTGATTTCTAAAGTAATTAGCATGGTACAATTGATAACGCCTCATATCACTTCTGTCTCCTCTCACATTTCCAATAAACTCAATACAAACCAGCTTACCACAAGGAATCACGAAGTCCTCGTTTCAAAAACCTTACCTTTGGGCACATGGACTTAAGGTGCACGCATTTCCTTATTGTTTCAATTAGTGTGACGTATCCAGTCCACTTATTATATAAAAGATTATATGCATAATGCTAGTCATTTTTATATGAATAAAACTACACAAAGTCATTTGTCTAACCAGTATATATAACAACATTCATGGAAACTGGACAGTCATTTGTCGACATAGTTTATATAACAACGTTCATGGAAACATCGAAATTACTAACACTTTAGGACGCAGATAGTGGGACTAAAACAAGCAAGACCAAGTACAATCGGATATCAAACTGAAACTTCCGAGCAACGTGGAAAACATAGACTCTTCCAACTAATAAATAACAATTACATATAAAAACCATGTCTCAAACTTCCAGGAGCTAGAGTAGCAAAATAATAGAAAATATCTCAAAGAGCTTCCAGAGTTCCCTCGCTTTGACTCCTCCGCATTGCATGCTGTGCTCTAATGTTGAAAACCTTACTGCCAAAGTCAATAGCATGATAACGATGTTCAGTTGTCTTTGTTACAGCTGGTGGCAGACGAGCATGCCTACCTCTGGACCGTTTTGGAGAGGCAATGGCTTGACTTTTACGGCCATTAGTTGACAAAGAGGACAGCCTTGAGCTGCTATGACCGTGGCTAGCCTTTTTCACAGCTTTGTTGTCGGACCTAAGACCACGATCAAAGTGATGGGAACTGACGGCCAACCTAACAGAACGATCTGCAGCATCTTTAAATCCGTTAGGTTTAATGGACTGCCGGTTGAAATAAACCAGATGAGGAAGAAGGCCTTGTAAGTATTTCTTGATTTGTTCATCGCCAACATTCTTCTGAGCTGGGTTTCCCTCCAAGCTGATAGCTTGCAATGAATTGTAGTTAGCTGCAAGTTGGCCCAGACATTTGGCTGTAGAGACTTTGTTGAATCGTAGATCCAGTACTGTTAGTTTCAATAGACGATGGAGACCTTCTACCTCACTTATTTTGTTTCCAGCCAAGTACAACTCTTTCAAGGAGGAACAAGAAGCTAGACCTTTTGTAACAGAAAAAAAATTGTGAAGGAAAAAAGTATTGACAATGATTAAAAGAATAGCAAATGTAAGAACGTTATCAATCAGTAAATTCCAAGGAAATTCATGTCATACCATGTCCAATTCTTAATATTCGGTTGTAGCTCAAGTCCAGTACACGAAGTCGGGTCAGGTCACGTAAACCTTCAATTGTAGAAATATTATTTTTTGAAAGATTTAACACGTGAAGACCGCGAGGGAGGGCACCTGTTGTAATCCTTCCTGAAAAAGAGCATGAAAACTTGTTTAGGATATTTGAGAATTTTCATAGATCAAGATTATTCCACAAACACACCCCAAGCAAGGAAGAAACTAAAATTCAAGAATGATGCCAGAGATGCAAACCTATCGAGTTCCCTGATAGAATAAGGACCTTCAGGCTAACAAATGCACCAAGAAATGGTATCACAGCTAATCCATGATTTGACAGCTGAGCCATGGTTGCAGAGGGACTCAAAGAAGAAATGTATCTTTTAGCAGCTTCCATTTCCGGAGTGACCAAACTATCCACCTTTGCAGCAATCAAGTTATTCAATGTAGTGGAGTTTCTCTTTCTTAACTCATTAGCATCAGGCAGATCAATTTTCTCTTCCATTGGTTCACAATGTTGAAGATCATTAACCCACTCATTAATTCGCTTGAGTTTAAAATTACTGTCACATACCTCATCCCACTGCTGAGTGGAATCATCCTGGATACTTTTTGTTGAGGTCAACTCATCCATAACTGGAACTATCCAATCTTTGGCCAGAGCAGAATAACTGTAAGAATCACAACCCTCGTCAAGTAAAATTTGACAGTTATTTCCATCCATCCTATCGAGGTTACCATCTGCTCCATGTTCTTGTATTGTTGGCTTTACAACTTCACAAATTGAGACATCTTTCCTCCTCAAGTCCAGAACACGCAAGTCCTCAGATGACCTTGAATGAGTTGCAAACTTATTAGAAAACCCATGAGAAGTGGGAGTAGGAGCAATTTCCGGCATCGAGTAGGATTTTACGATCATTAGAGGAGCATGAGGTGTGTGGTTGCAAGATGCATTGCCATCTTCATGGGATAAAATTTCAAAGATTTCAGGACTTCCCTTTTCATAATGATGAGGATCCTCAATTGAGAATATGGATTCTTCATTGACAAGATCAGAACTTACTTGAACAGTTTCTGATTGTAAAGCTTTTTCATCCAGACTCGTGGGGGTTACTCCCTCTTCTTTGCTCCCACTAACCCCAAGCAACCCATTTTGATCAAGGGAATCACTAGAAAATTCTTGCTCTATCTCATCCTCCGTATCATTTTCACAAAGGATTCTGCCCTCATGACATAAGCCACTTCCTAGAGATCGACTCTTCTTAATAAGCCTTATCCTATCGCCCTTAACTTCGTCAGATTTCAATTTTGGTCCTAGAGCCACAGAACTTGTAGCATCCTTTACACAGTCAGATACAACAGGGTCTGTTTTTGTGCTCAGGAATAAGGAATTTAAGCTCGTAAACTTAGTTGTTAGCATTTTGGAGGCTATTTGAGAAGAATCTTCCAAAGTCTTGCTCATTGCTTCAACAGAAGGTCCAATCGATTTCTACAAGAGAGAGAAGGGAAACATGTAGATCAGAAAAGCCATAAACAAAAAGCAATTGTGGTCTATCCAATTTTCAATTACTTTTCCACTAACCTTTGCCTTGTCAGTCTGGATGTGAGAATTGAAACAGGAAAACCTAACCATTATAGTAATGCTGGCAGGAGTTACCTTCAAACTTGACCCACTTGTGTATTACATTAATGAAGCTACAGGCTAAAGGCAATATCAGAGTTCTATTTCATTGAACCTAAAATATCAAATACCATCAAGCTTCTGTCCCCTATAAATGGATGATCTTAGCCATAATCAAGTGATAGACCCTCCAACACCCTGCACAATCTCCAAACATGAGATGATCTTGATCTCCTCAAAGCACAAATCAATGTTACTCTCTTGTTATCACCCGACACGCACCTACAGGTGCGAGAAGACTTTATCTTTATTGTTGCGGCCAGAGTGAACCAAAATCTTTGTCAACTAGGAGAACACAATTCTTAGGATGCATAAGAGATGCTGGCCTGATAAACAAAGGAAGAGTAGAAATATATGAAGTTTGCAGATAAAAACACAAGATTCCAAAACAGAAAGTGTAAATAAGCCCTGTAACTATTGACTCCTGGGAAAAGAACCTGGATAAAGAATGTGAACCTCTCCAGATCATCAACACAATAGAGAAGGAGAACTTCACCTCAGTGAAATCGCATAAGAAGCTATTTAAAGTATAATTTCACCTCGGGACCCAATTCAAAGAAATTGTTACCACAATAATATTAACCAGAAAAAATTGAGCAATATATCAATTAGAATTCACATACCATATGAAATGCAAATCCAAATCTTACAAACGAACAAACAAAATCGTATGAAACATCAATTCAATCACGTACTTTCTTGTTAGCTTCAGTTCTGGGTTCTAGGTTGATTCATCAACAAAAGAATTTCAACAAAACCAAAGGATCAACACATCCAAAAAAAAGGAAACAAAAAACACCGAAGAAGGCATCATAAATGATAATCCTATGAATTCCAAGTCGCATAAACCAAAAAGAATAACACAAGAGAAAGCATTTTCAATTAATCCATATGCGACGAAAACAAGGAAATAAATTATAACTTACAAAAGAATAAATTTTTATACATAGAAAACTAACCCCACTGTAGCCAGATTGGAAGAATACTTGTTCCTGCAGCTAAACAATTCGTAAATCCTTGAATAACAGTTATACACTAATTAATATTAATCTCTTCTTCAACAACCAATCTCTCCTTATCTCGCGATCTGGCTTCGGCTTCGGCTTTGGCTATGGCTAACCCTAATGCTTTTTTCTCCTCTGTTCATTTACTTCATCCTCCCTTTTTACCGAATATTCGTGTCTAAGAAACTAACGGCTAGGATTTTTCTTATCTCTTGAATTTGATTCCTTTTTATTTAAATAAATAATTTTAGGAAAAGAAGAGGGTGGAGGAATGGAATATGATTCTTGTACGGGTTTATTAGCATTGGCTGGCCTATCAGAATAAGCCTCACTATTTATTAATTTTTCAAACATTCGTTAATATTAACAAATACAATTAATTATTTATACATTAAAAATATTTTTAGAATATTTTAAAATTCAGAAAAGGGATTTGTTAACAAAACACGAAAGGGCCACATTTAACATGTTAGGATTTCTATTATGCTAAATTTGTTAGAAATAAATTTTTAACCAACTAAATAATTTCATGCATGGGACTTTTAAGGCTCTATGTTTTGTGAAACTCAGACGGCGTGTTTAGTTCAAGTAATAGAATAGATAAGGAATAGAATAGTTATTCTTAGAAATAGAAAAGATGAGGAATAGAGTAGAATGAATATTATTTTGTTTGGTTTAAGAAATGGAATAGAGAAAGAATTTCTATTCCAATGTTTGGTTTGAAAATATCCAATTAAAGGATAGGTTAGGAGACTTAAGGATGAAATATGTATGATTTTTGATCTTACCATTATTGAATAATTCAAGTATTGCACCATTAGTTGTGTCTTAAATATCCCCCCTAAATTCTTATAAAAAGAATGCATTGAACCCATTAGTCTTAAGAATCTTGTTAGGATTGATACTAAACAAGGCATATTCAATTTCATAAAAAAGTAAAAGGTTTAGTGAGGAATTCAATTTGCTCCCCAGTAATTAACTTTAGTAAGAAGGAGTTTAATATCGATCGTGATGGGCAACTATTAGAAGTTAAGCCCAGTAAGTTTTAGAAGTAGTCAACTACCACACTCTTTAACTCCTCTTGCCCTCAAATTACCCTACCATCTTCAATTATGAGGGATATTATCTTATTTATATTTCTTCTTTAGAATAGGACTTTATGGAAGAAGCTTGTATTGTTACCCCCCTCCTTAAGTCATTGAACACTAGATTTCTATTTCATAATGTGCAGTATTCTCCTATACATGTTTAATAAGGTCCTAAGGAGCCTTATGGAGCTCATTTTGCTACAATTAGAGTTGACAATTGGCCTTATCTAATGCTTGATTGGTACCATATGGTGTATTTGGTTGAGCCTCTTGAGTTTCTCTTTAACTCTCTATAATTTCTTACAATATTTAAAGGACTCACAAAAAATAGGTAATCAATGATTACTTCTAATAATGTAGGGTTTATTTTATTGCTTGTAATCAAATAAACCCTACATTATTGGCCTCTTGGAAATAAAAGGTTAAGGTGAATAATAATTGTAATTGTAAGTAGTTGTTTAGTAAGAATTGGAAGATCCTTACTAATTATTATTAGAATGATCATTAGTTTTAAGCCTGAAATAGTTAAAGGGCACTAATTATAGTTACTGATCAAATTATTCATATGTAGGTGAGCATTGACTATGTTCAAGATATCATTTACGTAAAATTTATATATGCTACAAATTATGATTTTTAAATACAAAACCTACATAATGATCTAATCTTCATTAGTTATTTTGTTAAAGCATCATGGATGGTGTTAGAAGATTTTAACATCAATATGAGGGCTTTAGAAGCTAAAGGCATTAAGGTTGTCAAGATAGTGATAACCTTCATCTTTTAAACTATTTGAACACTTTAGGTTTAAACGACTTAAAATGTGATGGTGTTTTTCTCATTTAGAATAATAATTAGAGTGGTAATTGGCTTATAAAGAAAAAACTAGATATTGTCATTTTTAACATTTTGTGACTTTTAAAATTCTCTAAAAGTAAGGCTCACTTTCTACCTACCATTATGTCTAGATCATTATCCTTAGGTGTCAAGTTAGGGAAATTGAACTATCCATTTCATTATTTCAAGTTAGTCTCTTAGCTTAAAGGGTTTGAAGAAGCTATAAAAAAAAAGGTTTGAGCGCATAAATAGAAGGATTTAAGATAAACAAATGCATGAGAAAGCTATAAGTTGTGAAATGTGAATTGAAAAACATTCATATGGAGAAAGTAAAGCATACTGCTATTAGTAAGGCTAGAGAAAAACTGACCTTATCCAAAAAAAACTAAAAGGAACTCTCATGAATGTCATCTTAAAAATTAGAGAAAGGAATGGAGTTGATATGTATACCATATCTTTAGAGAATCATCACTCAATCTTAATGCAAAAAGCTCAAATTACTTGGATAAAGTATTGGGATAGAAATACCATCTACTTCTATAATTACATTCTATATATAAGGAACAAAGTAAAATATGTTCCTTGATGGATGAGGATGATAACATTTCTAACAACCAAGAGGGAATGAAGAAAGTTGCTATAAATTATTTCTAACATTCTCTAGGAACCCCCAACACTATCTTTTCCAATGAATAAATACTCAGGGTTATAATTATAGACTCACTTGCTTTACAATAACCAAGTGGGAATGAAGAAAGTTGCTATAAATTATTTCTAACATTCCCTAGGAACCCCCAACACTATCTTTTCCAATGAATACGTACTCAAGGTTATAATAGTAGACTCACTTGCTTTACAACAAAAGGAATGTTTGGTTAAGCCTTTCAATGCCATTGAAATTAAAGAGACTCTCTTTAACCACAACCCAAAACAAGGAACTAGAACTTAATGTATTAAACGAAAGCTTTTTTTTTTAAGAGATGGAATCATACAAGTGACATGTTAGTTAAAGTAGTAATGGAGTTCTTCTCTAAAGGAAAATTGCTAAAGGAGCTCAACAAAACTTATGTGAGTTTGATTTATAAAAAGCACAACCCTAGTTCTCTAAACGATTATAGACTGATCTCATGTTGTAATGTCATATATAAAATCATTTTTAAGTTACTTACTACTAGACTCACAGTGGTATTGAAGGACTAAGTCAATCCAAGCTAAGGTGTTTTTATATAAGGTAAGAGTATATGGGACAATCTGTTGATAGCTCAAGAGCCCATTAAAAGTTATAAAAGAAAAAAGCCATTAAAAATTTTCTCAATGAAGCTAGATTTTAAGAAAGCTTTCGATTTAATTAAATGAGAATTCATCATCGACTTGGCTTTCTTAACTTATTCACCTATTGGATAGAAAAATATATCTCTACCACTTCATTTATCATACTAGTGAATGATGAACCCACATTGTTTTTCCTATAAAGCCAAGATGTTCCTTTATCCCTTACCTCTTCAACTTATGCACTGAGCTACTCTATAAAATGATGGCATAAAGAGCTTAGTAGGAACAAACTTTCAGGTTTCATAATATATATAAGAAACTAAAGCTACTCAATATTTCTTTAGTCGATGATCTTATGTTGTTATATAAAGCTAATCCATATTCTACTAAAATATTTTATAAAATTACTGAACGCCTTCAATCTCTTATCTCAGTTGATGCTTAGGAGATGAGGACATCTCTTAGATTTATCTCAAGATTCAATTATCAAGAGTTGCCTTTTAAATTATTTAATTATTCTAATCTCTAATAGAAGGATCATTTACAGAGATTGTCAAGCTCTTTATGATGCAATTCACAAAAGGATTGGTTATTGGAACAATAAACTCTTATCTTTTGATGGAAGATCACAATTGATCACTTAAATGCTTGATAACCTCAATATATAAGTGTTGTCACTTATTCCTTCCTCAGAATCTCATTAAGGACATTGAAAAATTGACGAAGAATTTTCTATAGTTTGGAAATTTAAAACTAAATTTCATTTCCAAAGTGAGGTCTTCTAAGGTTTGTTCTCTAAAGAATAAGGGGGTTTGGGGATAAATTCAAGTAAGATCTTTAATAAGATGTTACTAGAAAGAGGATATAGAAGCTCTTTACTGAGTTTGAATCTATTTGGGTGAAATAGATGTAAGCATACATCTTAAAACGTTAAAGTTTCTGGAGGATTAAACCTTAGCAACTTCTCTTTTGGTCTATAAATCAAATGTTAAAACTTAGAAGCTTCATAAACCTTGAGATGAAAATAATGATTGTGAATAGGAATAAAACTTAGTTATGGTATGATAATTGGAATGATTTTGGTACCCTCCACAAGATTGAAAGGAATGAACAATCTCAAGCTCTTAGTTCTCCTAAAGGCTGAAGTTAATGTTATAATTGAAAATGGAGCATGGAACTACAAATTTAGGGAATTCAATGCTATTATGAATAATAGAACTACACAAAATGGCCATAGCCCCAAAACATTCAATAATAAGTCCTATCTTCACCTTCTTTAACACCCTACTCCTTTGGTGCCTTGGAGAAAGCTTATTTGATTCAAGGATAACACCCTTAAAGCTTCCTTTATCCATAATTAGACATCAAACAAAGGCTCAACACACTAGAAAAATTGAAAGAGATTTCTTTCACTAATACCTTATGCAAACTATATAGAATGGAGCCTAAAACTTTAAATCATCTACTTATCTCTTGCTATTACTCAAAATCATTTTAAAGCTACACTCTTAATCTTTTTGTGCCTAGTGGTATTGGACCCAATTAACTGGGTTAGAAAACCTTGACACTAAGATTACACATAAAAATATCATGTATACTCCTGAATAGTTGTTGTTGTACAAATTTATGTGTTAAACTGTTTTTCATAAAAGCGAAAGCAACAAGTGCTCGGTGAAGGAATAATTTTTTTTGTGGTGCATGGACAATGACATTCAAGTTATTGCTACTCTGAAAAAGAGAAGCTGTAATCTTGGCATGAGATATTTGGTTACTGCTATTGCTAACTATTATGGTGTCAATTATAATGGTCTAACTGTTCTTATGCCTAAGTTTCTTAATACTCGTCATTTAACGAGAGTTGAGATCTTGACGTCCCAACATATGGAACTTTGAGGTATCAATGATAAATCTCATGTGTTTAGACTTTGATATTTTGGAAACAGTTGGATTGAGAGACAAGGTTGAGAATCTAGGTAGAAGAATTTAATGGGATAAGTTCATGCATTTTACCTTTTTTGTATATGAGGAATTAACCCTTGAATTTTTCACCTCTCTTTATTTTGAATTAAGTAACCCTAAAGAATTTTGGTTTAAATTGTGGGGTCAACCATACCAATTGAACCATCCCATAATCAACCATTGTTGATCAACATGATGATTTTCGAGCCTAGCAGTATTGGACCCAATTATTTGGGTTAGAAAACTTTGATTCTAAGAATACATATAACAATATCATTCATAGTCCTTCATACTTGTTGTTACACAAATTTATATGTTAAACTGTTTGTGATAAAAGTGAAAGCATCAAGTGCTCGGTTTAGGAATTATTTATTTTGTGCTACATGGACAATGACATTCAAGTTTGCACAATCACATATATTTTTAATACCATTATTGCTACTTTAAAAAAGAGAAGCAGTAATCTTGGTATAAGATATTTGGTTACTGTCATTGCTGATTACTATGGTGTCAATTATGATGGACCAACTGTTCTTATGCCTAAGTTTCTTAGTACTCGTCATTTAACGAAAGCTAGGATCTTGACATCCCTATATATGGAACTTCGAGATATCAATGCTAAATCTCATGTGAAGTGCATGACAGGACAAGCTAGCTCTAGCTCAGCACCACCTCAGCAACAAGTTGAAGAATCAACCAGTGAGGAGTTTGAGAAAGAAGAAGTTGTTAGATGGGAAATGGTGTTGAATGCAATTTCAGACAACAACAAACTATTGAAGGAGATGGAACAACAACAACAACAATAGCGCTGAGATATATAGAGAATTTACAAATACTTTGCTGCTCAAAGCATTCAGATACCGTCTCTGACACCATTACCACCTCAATTATCGTAACGAGTTCATGCTCTAACCTTTCTCTCTCTCTTTTGTTTTTATTTTTGTCATTTTTAGCTTCTTTTATGTGTTGTTTGTTCTCCTCATATTGAGGACAATATATAGTCCAAGTGTGGGGAGGTTCGTATTGTTATTGTCATCATGAATGCAAATTTTGTATGTCATGTTGTTAGTTTTGTTTAGGTTGACATGGTGTGTAGCATAAGTGTGAATTGTGTGAATGAGTAAATGCCTATAACTTGATGGAATTAATTTAGCTTTGAACATAGTCTTTAAGCTGTAAAGACATATTAGTTTGTGAAATTTTTATTTTAAGTAGCTTTGGTTAAATATGCATGTTAATTAGGATATGATGTTAGTTCGTTCAC
>JANIJH010000009.1:3784370-3806041 GCA_024520975.1 Erythroxylum areolatum | reverse complement strand
TTAAATAATTAATACTAATATTTTTATATAATTAATAATAAAATAATAAACCTCTTGCAACAACTATTTTAATATAAAGGGTATAAAAGTCATTTATTATACATTACATTCCATTCCATCCATCTTTCAAACAACATTTCACTACATTACATTATGAACCCTTCCAACATTCCCAAACAACTTTTTACTATATTACATTCCATTCCATTGTAAACCATTCCATTCCCTTCCATTCTATTACATTCCATTCCATTAATTAACATCCAATCAAACAGGCTCTAAGTATAATTTATACTTAGGTTTATACCTCACTAGAACCATTAAAAATCACAATTTATACTCTTCCATCCGATACCCTTAATTTAATTCATTCAATCTTTTTTTCAATTCAGTATCAAAAGCTATAAAATTTTATAGAGAGATAAAGAATGTGTTAGGAATCTATTGGTCTAAGAATCACTCCATTTGGAGGTCGGATAACAAAGTTATGGTTGAAAGAATCAATCAAGGTTTTGTCCTCAATTATGTTGAACCTATTTTGGGACAATTGACTTATCTTTCTCTATAGGTATCAGATCAAGGTAATTCTTAGACGGTTTGAAAGAAGAATTCAATATCTACAACTTTCGTGAAGCCCTTGGAGTGAGACTTTGTCATCTAAAGGGTCAAAAATTAGACCAGACGATACAAGATGAACAGTACCCAAAAGAAATTTATGAACAGTACACAGAAGATGTATTACAATTGGCATAACTTTCTCTAGAGATATCAGATTAAGGTGTTCTTTAGATGGTTTGAAAGAAAACTTCAAGATATACAATTTTCATGGAGACATAAAGGCAAGATTTTATCTTCTAAAGGGTCAAAATGGGACCAAATGATATAATATGAACAGTGACTAGAAGAAGTTTCAATCTAAGACCTATTTATAATAATTAACATAACTTGCTCTAAATATATTAGATTAAGGTGTTCTTTAGATGGTTCAAAAGAGAACTTCAAGATTTACAACTTTCATGAAGACCTTGAAGACAGATTCCATCATCTATAAGGTAAAAATTAGACCAGACAATGTAAAATGAATAGTACCCAGATGACATGTCATCACCAAACGATATGTCATCACTAGAAGATTCGTCATCACTAGATAATACGTCATCACCAGATGATACGTCATCACTAGATGATTCATCATCACCAGACGATACAATCTATACTCCTGAGCATCTCTACTATATACTTTTGACTCCGATGTCCAAAAATCTCATACTATATACCGTTGGAAAGCTAGAAAGATAAGCCACAAGTTTCTAAAGACAACTTTATCTAATTTAGTCTAGATCAATCTAGATTTTTCCCTAAAGTTAAAACACAAAATTTACCCCTAAGGAAGACTTGAAATTTTGCACTGTGCAAACTTGGAATTTCCTAAACATAACTATTCAGCTACCAAATTGACTTCATTAAACTCTCAAATCTCAACTCAATAAGGCTTTCAAATTGAAAAATCCCACAAAGCATAATCACTAAAATTGGTTCTAGAATACTTAAACCCATGTATTTTCTAACTCCATGGACTAAACCTTCCAAAAATCCAAAAGATTCAAAATGATCTTACTTTGATTCTTCACCAAATGAAGAGATCTTTGGCTCAATTAGAAGCTCTTCCTCTTCCTCTTCCTTTTTCTCTTCTTGAACCAATTTAAAATCTCTCTCAAGACTAAAAAATAATGAAACCCTAGCTCAGCTCTTTTCTTTTCTCTCAACCACCGAAATTCGCTTCTCTTTCTCCCAATTCATGTTTCCCCCTTCTTAAAAAGCACGATTACCTTTCTTTCTTTCATTTCTACCCTTAAAAAGTAAGACTACATTTCTTTCTTCCATTTCTACCCTTAATGAGCCCAAAAAGCCCCTTTTTCCCTTCCTTATAGGCTTATGTTCTTTTAACCTTAAGTGTCTTGCCAAAATATCCTTTGAACATTCTTATAACCTTTACACTTTATTCCAATCAGCCTATATCATATAATCTTTCTAACATCAACATAATAATTACTTTCTACAAAATTTCATAAAGACCTCATAATTAATACAAGTCATACTTATTCATCAAGAAGAAATTCTTGGGGGCCAACATTTCTCAATATACTCACATTTATAAACAATTATACTTGGAATGTCAATGAAGGGATGTACAGTCATTTTCATATGCAACGATTAAATATGAAACAAATTTCTAATCTCTCAATGAATCTCTCTCATGTTTACAATTTTAGCCTTAACATGGGTAACAGGATGTTACAAATACATTTGGCTATGTTTCTATAAACGTAGCTAAAATCTTTTGGCTACATTTTTGGAAATATAGCTACAATATTTTGGCTACTTTTTTTTTTAAAAATGAGGCTTCTTCAAAACAAAAATAAAAGGGAAAACAATGCTAAACAATGAAGACAAAGGCAACTTCATTTTTACGTTAAAAATAACACAATCATGACATCGTTTGTTAAGGAAAAAATTGCATTATTTTTGTTAAATCTTGAAGAACTATGGCCAACATTTGGCAATGATTTCAAGAAAACATCCTTAAATATAGACTATTGATGAAGAATTTAGAGAAACACCACCAAAGGGTTGATGTTTTCTGTTAAGAAGCTATTAGATTAACGTGTGACTGTATACAATATGTGTTGTGTAAAGCTTCCTCAAATCTTCAAGAGAATGTAGATGAAAATGGAGGTGGTGGCGATGTCTTAAAGGTCCGTATATGATTAGGCAAATCAAAATTTTTTAAACAGTCATCAATTAAAAAACAATGCCTGTTTGTTGTGACGATGATTGAGTCTTTCAATCATGTATCGTTTTATTTAGCTTTTTTAGTTTTTAGGATTTAAATTTTCAAAGGATTATGAAGAAATTAAGGCGATTGTTCTATACTGTTTATTCCTTAGGTGAAACGTATAGTATGTGTAGTTCATCTAATTTACTGTTCTATACTAGATCTGAGAAATCATTTAATGATCTTCTGCTAGTTTAGTTAGAGCCAAGAAATTATTGAAAGAGGATGTTAATAAACTAACTACTGAGGGAAGATATTTATTTATTTTAATTGATGTCTTCAAATGTGTAAAGAGCCTTCTTGGGAATTCATACATAGGGAACTCCTTTATCTTATCTATCGAGTCTCATGTCACTTAGAATCTAGAAAAATAATTATTTCTTTTTCTCTTCAATGGAATATGCGTGAAATACATTATCTTTTTCTCTTTATTTGTTGTTTTGTTTGTAAGAATTGTTAAATAATGATATATGGTAAGTAATATAATATAATGATATATAGTACAATAAATAATGATATATGGTAAGTAATATAATATAATGATATATAGTAAGTAATACAAGATTTTGTAACATCATATAAGATTGTCAAATATATAATTTAAAAGAGAAAATAAAAAGTATAGATCTATGTAACATTAATTAATTTTGAGTTTATAGTTTCATAAATTATTGAAATGATTTGACGTTGTTGTTAGCTAAATTTATTTTTAGACTTAGAATCCTTGTCAATAATATTAAATTTGATTTTTATCAATACGATGTTCAGTAACAAAACGATCAAGTCAAAGTTGGTGAATTCATAATTACAAATAAGAGAGTTATTTTGTTACTTAAGCATTTAGCAACGATTTCAAAAATTGACACCAAAGGTCATGCATTTTGCAATGATATTACTAGACCGTCATTAAAGGATAATCCTCTTGTAATGTTTTAGGAAAAGTGTCATCAAAGGCTTACCATTTAGAACTGATATTACTAAAACACCACCAAAGGTTTGCCATTTAGTGACGATTTCATACAATGTCACCAAAGGGTACAAAAAAATTTGTCACCAAAAGCTTACTTTTAGCTACGATTTTGAAATAGTTGCCAAAAAAAGTAGCTAAAGGACTACCTTGTCGTGATAACAATTGAAAAAATGATTGTTTCTTTTGAACAGTATGTCATCTATATAAGGGTATAACTATACTCTCACTAACCTTTTTATAAGCATGATAAATCATCATTCATCTTTAAAACAAGCTCTTTAAATTGATCATAAAGAGAATTTTCATTGTTTCTTAACCTTTTCACTATACATCATATGTAAAACACAAAGGCATTACTTTCATTTAGAAGTTTTGTTATAAGATTTGAACTATTTCAGTCTTCTTCGTACTTCCTCTACTTATCTTCATAAATATTATCATATAAGTGTACATTGAAATAAATATTATGTTCAAAATCTTAACCTTTTATTGTCCAACTGAATTATAAACTTATGAGATAATATATGATTCAACTAACTACTATATTCCTAAATTATTATCTTTTTACTTTTCTAAAGGTTTATCGTTCCATATGTTATATAAAAACTTGCTAATTGATTTTTATGAACTATGGAACTTAAATTATTATAGTAAGGCATAGTTATGATGAAGAATATATTGTATGACACAATATCGCATACTATAAAATTTCTCCTTACATAAATCCATACTATTATGGACTTTAATTGTAGAGATGTTTATTAGAGAATCTTATACCATATATATATAATTAAAATTTTAAGTAAAACTAATCTCATCAATCTTATTGACGTATTTAAGCATTCTCAATGCTTAATTTCTACATAGATTTAAATACTTTAAACTCTTTTTAAAAAATTAAATCAATGTTTCGTTTTACATATGATTATACCATATAAAGTCATTCTAAATTTAACAAAATACATGTATTCAATCTTTTATAAGAACTAGAAATTACCCCAAAGAGTTAGAGTTAGGATAGTAACTTTTCGTATGCTCTCTGTGGCATGTTCTTTCGTTGTTCAATTTTTTTGTTAAACCCTAAACAATATTGGATCCAAATCACCCACCTATGCTTAACCCCAACCCTAATCCTAGTGACAATGATGAAGATGAAGCCCGGGTTTTTGATATTACACCAGCCATTCCGCAACAAGGTTTTGATTATTGTCTTGTGGGTATGTTTCTCATGTATAATAGCATCAACTTTCAATCCATGAAATCCGTTTTTGCAAACCTCTGGCATCCCTTAGGGGGTATAACGATTTCTGATCTGGGAACAAAATGTTTTTTATTTCAATTCTATAATAAAGTTGATATGGAGAGGGCTATGGACGGTTCACCATAGTTATTTAATTGCCATTTCCTTGTTTGGAATATCATTACGAGAGGAGAAGACCCGCAACGAATTCCTTTACTGCATGTGGATGTTTGGCTATTAGTTGTAGATTTAAGACTTGGTTTTATGCGAGAAGAGGTTGCCAAGTCGTTGAGAATTTTGTCGATCAGTTTATTGCCTATGATGGTAAATCGTCCACAATGTTCAATGATAGTCCAATGAGGGTTAGAGTTCAGTTAGACGTCCGTCACCCTCTCAAGAGAAAGAAGAAACTTGTTGATGCTAATGGAGATGTGTTCTATGCACTCTTTAGTTATGAAAGATTATTTGTTTACTGCTTTTGGTGTAGTATCTTGGGTCACATAGACTTTTACTGTAAGTTACGCCTCCATAAGAAGTCGGAAGAATTGAGCTTTGAGTGGGATGAATGGCTTCGAGCTCCGGCATGGTGGTCTGGTCATCCAGTAAGTCAATGGTTATGTGAGCAAGGAAACCATGCTTCTAGGGCGTTAATTTGTATTTGTGCAAATAATATGAAAATAAGAGCTTTAAAATCTCAGATTTTTAGGAGTTACTTATTTGGGGCAAGTTCAAAGTTGAATGACGCGGGATGAGAGTTGGGCTAGATGGAAACAGATTCTATGGGTCGAATGAGTATTGGCGATCTTGAAAAGGAAAGAATGGGCGTTACAAATGATGGTAAAAAGAGACCAAGGAATGAGAAAATGTAGCCACCTTCTGCCATTTGAATGTTGATTTGACAGTTGGTTCTTAAACTGGAGTTTTCACTTCAATTCACAAGATAGCAGCCAATCTCGTGAAACAAGATGGCCGACAACAATGAGGCTAGTTAGTTGGAACTGCCAGGACATTGGCAACCCTCAGTCAGTCAGAGTGCTTAGAGATTTATCGATGAGTTTTCGACCTGATGTGATTTTTTTAATTGAAACACGTATGCATGGTAATAGGTTGGATGAAGTCAAGAATTTAATTCGTTTTGATTTCTGTTTTTGTGTTGATTGATTGGGAATGGGAGGTGGTTTATGTATTTTATGGAAGTCTAATGTTGACCTCACTATAACTTCTTTTTTCTAATAATTACATTGATTGTCGGATTGTGTTTGAAGGAAAGGTTTGGAGATACATTGGTTTTTATGGGTTTCCTGAAAGTCATAGGAGATGGTCTTCGTAGAATTTACTTGGTGCTCTTGCGGCTCGTGACAATCTTCCTTGGTTGTGCATAGGAGATTTTAATGATATTGCCACTAATAATGAGAAGCAGGGAGGTCCTTTAAGAGCAGATTATCTTATTAATGGATTTAGAGAAGGTCTTCATGATGTTGGTTTGTTTGATCTAAATTCTACTGGTTTTCTTTTCACCTGGGAAGGTACTAACCGTAATGGTGATCACCTCAAAGAAAAATTAGATCGTGCTGTGTCCAATTCTGATTGGAGTTCCCTTTTTCTGAATGCTTTTTCTTCCTCTATGGTGTTGCCAGTTTCTGATCATTATGCAATTACAGTTGAGCTCTGTTCGAATGAACGTGAGCTAGTGGATCTCTCTTCTAGATTTGATAACTCTTGGTTATTAGATGGTGAATTGGAAGCTACGGTGAAGAATTGTTAGGAATCATCAGGTGGTGCTTATTTTATAGAGCGACGAGACCAATTAATTGATAAGGTACGAAGTTGGGGTTGAAATAGAAACGAAGAATTCTGGAAACACAGAAACATTGTGAGTAGGCAGCTGGAATTGGAGAAGGAGCTATGTGATAATTCGAATTCCATGAGACTAAAGGATGAGTGGAATCGAATTCTTTTGGTAGAAGAAACTCGCAGGAAGTAGAAAACGAAATCATTTTGGTATAGGGATGGTGACCGGAATACGAAAATTTTCCATAAACAAATTAAAGGGAGAAGAGCTCAGAATCGTGTTAAAGGCTTACGTAATGAAGATGGGGTAGTTGTTTCTAAACCTGCAGAGATGGGGTCCATTACTCAGAGCTACTTTTAGAAGCTATTTTTAGAAGAGGGAGAAACTGATTTTTCTAGAATTACAGAGATTGTGGAAAAAAGGGTGATAGAGGAAGATTCACAATTTTTATTAAAGTTGTTTTAGAAAGAAGAGTTCAATTCTGCTTTGTTCAGCATGCATCCTGATAAGGCCCCGGGCCCAGACGGCTTAAATCCGACTTTCTTGCAAAAATATTGGCATATCTTAGGAGACGAAATTTTCAAAAGTGGGGTGTTCTGACTCTCTCAAGGTACCTTTCCAAGCTCACTTACTGTTACTACTATTACTTTGATTCCAAAATTTGCTGCTCATGATGATATTAAAGATTTTAGACCCATAGCTCTTTGTAATGTGATTTATAAGATTATGTCAACAGTCTTAGCAAATAGACTTAAACAGATTCTACCGTATGTTGTTTATGATACGCAATCTGCGTTTGTGCCTAATCGGTTAATTACGGATAATGAATGTGTGGCATTTGAGACTTTGCATAGCTTGAAGAATAGGAGATATGGGGCATTAGGTTATTGTGCACTAAAAATTGATATAAGCAAGGCTTATGATCGGGTTAATTGGGATTACTTGAAGGCTATGCTTGCAGCTTTGGGTTTTCCTCCTGTATGGGTTAATTGGATGAATATGTGTTTTTCTTAAGTGAGCTATATGGTGAATCTTAGTGGTAATCTTGTTGGGCCTATTACATCGAGTCGAGATCTTCGTCAAGGGAATCCTATCTCTCCTTACCTATTTCTTATATATGCTGAAGGCCTTATTGCTTTATTTAGGGAGGTGGAATCTAAAGGCATGTTACATGGTTGTCGGGTTGGCAGAAGGTGTCCAAGAGTATCTCACTTACTATTCGTGGACATCTCTATTTTCTTTTTTGAGGCTAATTCTAATGAAGCTATGGTGGTTAGCAATATTCTTTCTGATTATGAAAAAGCTTCTGAGCAATCTGTGAACTTATAGAAATCAGGGATTATTTTTAGCCCGTGTGTGAAGGATGATACAAGAGTTGCCATTTCAAGTATTCTTGGAGTCCATAGTCCAATGGAGGGTGGCAAGTATTTAGAGCTCCCATCGCTTATCGGTCATAATAAAAGGCAGATTTTCAGTTACATTAAAGATAAGATGTGGAAAAGCATTAATTCATGGAATAATCGATTCTTATCTAGGGCGGGTAGGGAGGTCCTTCTAAAATCTGTAGCATAGACCATTCCTTCCTATTGCATGTTTGTGTTTCTATTACCGCTTTCTTTATGTCAAGAACTACAGGTTATTATGAACCAGTTCTGGAGGAATGATAAAAAAGAAGTCACTAAGGGTATCAATTGGATTGCTTGGGATCGTATGAGTGTTCCAAAGTGTGAAGGTGGGATGGGTTTTCAAGACTTACGACATTTCAATTTGGCTATGTTGGGTAAACAAGGGTGACACCTCCTAATTCAACAAGATACTTTGTTTTACAGGATGTTTAAAGCTAAATATTTCCCTTTAGGGGATTTTCTAAAAGCACGGAAAGGCAATAATCTGAGCTTTATTTGGTCTAGTATCCATGCTTCAATTGATTTGTTGCGTTTGGGGTCTCGATGGAGAGTAGGCAATGGTTGGAGTATTCTTGCGGGTTTGGATCCATGGATTCCTAAGCAAGGTAAGTTTGTTGCGGAAGATGGGCATATGTTTGTGAATAAATCTTGGATGGTTTGTGACTTTCTGGAAAATGATGGTAAAAGGTGAAATATTAGTTACTTATGGAATACTTTTCATCTAGTGATGTTCGTGCTATTCTCACTATACCGCTTAGTGTCCATAGTGTGGAAGATTCAATACTATGGCATTTTGAGAAGAGGGGTAATTATATAGTTAAATCCGGCTATCATGTTAGCAGGGGTTTATCCATGGTTAATAACTCGAACCCAAATAAAGAAGTGTGGTGCAAAATATGGAAGCTTGAAATTCCTCTTAAGGTTCGTGATTTCATGTGGAGAACGACAAAAAATGTGATACCAATGAGGATGAATCTACGAAGTTGGAATGTTGGAGTTGACGAGAATTGCTTATTTTGCCCTATGTAAGAAACTGTGGATTGTTTATTCCTATATTGTCCTTATGCAATGGAAGTTTGGAGAGTTGCTGGTTTGGTTGTGCCACCTTTGAACTCTTCTTTTGCTGATATATTTTTGCAAGTTTGTTTATCCTTGGGCAAGGAGAAAGTTGCCTATTTTGCTATAATTTGTTGGTACATATGGCAGAGCAAAAACGACCTGTGCTGGTCCTAAAAAACAATGACAGTGCAGCAGTTGATTCAAATGGCAATTACCCATCTGCAAAACTGGCAGGACTGGAATGTATTGAAGCTTGTTGCTACGTCTGTGCACCAAATTGACAGACAACAAAGTGCTAGAAATGACATCATTAATCTGGACAATTCTCATTGGCAGGCATTTGTTGATGCCGCAACATTCCAACAGGGAGATGTCACAGGTTTTGCGGTGGTCGTTGAAGATCCTGAAGGTGGATTTATCAAAGCTATATCTGGTTACTAAGAAGGTGTTAAAAGTGCTGCAGTGGCAGAGGCAATTGCCTTGCGCGAGGCGTTATTACATGCAAAGTCTCACTTTCATGATGAAGGATTTATTTTTACAGATTGTCAACATTTATTTCTTGCTTTATCCTCTCATTCTCTTGATATTTATGAGCTAGGATTGATTGTTACAGATTGTTTACTTATTCTTGAGTCTAGACCGGATAAGCAAGTTCGGTGGATTCGAAGAAACTTGAATGGAGTTGCTCATCAACTGGCTAGAGCATCCATTAGATTCTCCCCTTTTGTTTCTTGGGAGGTTGTTCTGGATGTTATCATCCAATTCTTCATTTGATTAATGAAATGGTTCTATTCCTTCAAAAAAAATCTTTTATAATTTTTTATTATATCTCATACATAATATGTTTAAGACTTAACAATTTAACGTCATAATTATCCCTTCACTAAAGGTTGATTTGGTTATCTTTTAACCTAACATCTTTTATAAGTTTCATAAGATATAAATCAAAAGGCTACAAATATCCTTATATGTAATTTGTGATTCTTATTATGTTTATTTAATCAACGTGACATAGAAAATTTATATAACTTTGCTCTTTTGCCATTTATGTTAAGCATGATTCTCTCTTGATCCAACACAAACAAATTATTTGTATAAACTTGTATCAACTACTTTTACGTAACACTTTATTTCTAATCATGCTTTGGACATTATAGTAATATTAAATCCAAATCCATATCATATACATAAAAGGATGAATTACAAATATAGATGATCTCTAATATATCTAGTATTAGCAAGAAAAACCATACAATTATCTCCTTTTAACGATAATTATTATCTTACTATAGAAAATTCCTTCAATTATATTCCTTAATTTATTCTTTTAATAGGTTATGATGAGTAAAATAATTCTTTAGAATACTATACCTTTTAAATCTAATTTATGTAACTATTTGCATTAAGTTATCATAGTGTTGAAATTCAGCTTATATCATTACACTCAGTCCGAAATCCGGCAATGAAACGAGATCTAGGATTCATCTTATATGTTACCTTTAAAGCTTACGACACATTAGTAAATTTTAAATATCACTATATTTTGTCATCTATATGATTTTTACATACTTTTAATTTTTTCATTGAAATACTTACTAGGGATTATAAAAGAATTGCATAATGGATATATAATTTTTTTCCTTATCTTTGATAACTCCTCTCAAACCAAATTTATATTCAAGAAATTTGGTTAAGTAATAGTTTAGTATTAGTTATACTAAACAAAGGTCATTTCCTACTCAAAGCAATATAAATATGAAGAAACCAAGTAATCGATTAAATTCCATGATAATTAAATAAAATTAGAACTTTAATCATGTATTTGATTACTTCCATTATTTCATTCAAAATAATAGCCCTCACTTCTATCATCATGGAAATGTTACTATAATCTTTCTAGTGAGTTAGGATCTTATTTCAATTTTATTGATCTTTAGTTTACCCAATAAATATACTAAATTTAAATTAGGTAGATAATATCTTTATTAATAATATGTTAGGTTATATCTCTATATTAAAACATATCTTATATGTCATTTCTAACATTTTCTTTAAATTCATATGATCATAAGTTTGTTCATTCAATTAATATAAATTTAGTTAAATATGACTTATTTTTATAAAATTTAAATATATTCAAGTTAAAGCAGTTTCGAATTTGTTTAGAAAGCCTACTAATAAACAAAACCTTGGTTTATTCTTATTACAATATAAGACAACAATAATATTCTAAATATGTGCTTAATATTTTAATAAAGAAATTTAATTTTTAAATGGTCTCATTAATTACAATAATAACATGTAAAATGTCATAAATATGAACACACAATTTAATATAAATATAATATATAAAACATAGTATTAAATATGAAAAATATAATAAAATTATATGCATAAAATATCAACTTTATTGAATATAATTATTGACATAATATTTTAAATTTAAAATAATATATTAAATTAGCATAGACAATAATCAAATGTCATATAATAAATTATATTATAGTTATTAAAAATGTGGGATAAGAATTTTTAATATTTTATTAAAAAATCTGAAAATTGGGGAAAGTGGAACAACGATAAAGAGTATGGGTGTCAGGATCCTCTGTCTCCTGCCCTATCCCTTACCCTGTTGTATTGAATCTCACCATCCATTTATGTGGTATCCTTAGTCAGAGTACCGAGGTAGTAGTTTAATTTGAACAAGGTTAGGATTAGGAGAGAGACTCCTTAGGATTTACATGTGGCCAAAACCTAGATTTTTTCCATGGCAATGCAAGTAAAACAAACTCGAACGCTCTTTTCGTTCCAACCATACTCAACTCTTTGAAACTTTCAAACCCTAAACTAAACCATCTCCAAATGTGCAGGAAGATTCAATACCAGAAAAGAAACAAAGATATGAAGAAAACACCCACCATTGTTCCTATGGAAACCAGGTCTGCCAAGCGCAAGAGGGTTTGGTTTTCAGAAAATGAAGGCCAAAATGGGTTCGATAGGATCAGTGACCTCCCTGATTCTGTTCTCCACGATATTCTCTTCCTTCTTCCCATCAAATCCATTGCTCAGACTAGCGTCTTATCGAAACGTTGGAGATCCCTTTGGTCCTCTTTTCCTGACCTTGATTTCACAACCATAAATCCTTTAACGAGTTCTTCCTTAAAGCGGACTGGAAAAAGATCGTCACATTCTTTGTCATTGGACTTCATACCCCATGTTTTGGCTCTACGTGATAAGAATTCTGATCTTAGGACTCTTCGCTTTCGGTCACGTTTGAGCTTTTCGGGTCTTAATGGATTGATTCGTTGTGCAATTAGGCATAATGTACAAGAGCTTGACGTAGAAGTTGCCACTGAGGATTACTTCAATTTCCCTCGTGGTGTTATTGCGAGCGAAACTCTGCGAGTCTTCAAGTTGAAATCTCGTTATCCAGGTTTTAGATTGCTGCCGTCTTGCGTTATGACAGAAGGGTTCAGATCACTCCACACACTATCTCTCTCGCTTGTGATTTTATATGATCAGTCCTCATTGTTTGATCTCTTTACGGAAACATCATTTCCTCTTCTAAAAAAATTGAGTCTTGACGCTTGTTTTGGGCTGAAACAACTCAAGATTGGCTGTCGAGCCTTGGAAGATTTAACTCTGGAGAATTGCTTCCAGTTACATGGTTTGGACATTGCTTGTGCCAAATTGGAAAAGTTCCGAGTTGCGAGCTGTTTCGATGCCTATTGTGGTAAGAGTTGGTTCAAGATTGATGCTCCCCTGCTGAGGACTGTTCTGTGGGAATATAATGCCATTACAGATACAAGTTCATTACAAAACCTGGACTCCTTGCATGAGGCCTCAATTGGCTTCTTCATTCTTCATGACGATGTAAGTCTGGAAAAGCTTCGAAGTGTTTGCGATCTTTTGTCTGGACTTTCTCATGTCCAAAGTTTGACGTTAGAAAGCCAGAGCATCGAGGTATGTCATCTCCATCAATTCAACAATTTCCTTTCTACAATTTCCCTCAGAATATAGCATAGGCAGTCGAATTTGTAAAACACTAGATCAGTGATAATATCATAGAAAATCATTTCTTTCTCTTATACTTAACTTCATGATACAGTGGATATAACTCTATTCTATTTTATTCTATGTATGCAATAAGATAGTCATGACTAGCATGCTTTTACTCCGACAGATATTGTCAAAGATCATCAACTTGGCGCATCTTCTCCAACCGTTTGATAACCTCAAATATTTGGAGTTGCACACCAGTTTCAACAGAAACAATGTTCCAGGATTGGCATTACTGTTTAGAAGCTCTCCAGTATTGCAGACACTCATTCTTAAGATCATCAACAATTACAAGATAGAGAGGCGAGTAAGTATCTTAACTGAGTTTAGTTGATGTAACTGAGAAACTTTTTTGTGACTTACAATAACATAAACCACATATCTCACTGTTTTTCAGCTATGGAACAGAGATTTGTGGGATGTATCTACGTGCGAGGAAGAGCAATACTGGGAATCTCAAATACAAACATTAAAACCATTCTTAAACCACCTCAAGGTTGTAAAAATTCATGGGTTTTTAGATTGTGAGAATGAAGTTAGTCTAGCAAAATTTTTGCTCAAGCATGGGAAAGACTTAGAAGAGATGACTCTTTGCACAGCTCCATGCAATGAGAGAGATCTTCGACGTCAAAAAGTTAGGTCCCAAATGATGGGATTTTCATGGGCTTCTTCTAATGCTAAGATCGCATTTCAATGATGATCTTGTGATCAAATCCTTTAGTGCTTTGTTTATAGAGCCATAATTACAGTACTTTCTTTAATCTCTAGGTGAAGTGGTTATGTTCTATAAAATTCGTCAGTAGTGCAGTTTTAGTCATCTGGCTTGGCTGAGGCTCATAGGACGCAGCGATCTAAGATTACTGTCAATGTGATATGGCCGTGAGCAAGTTTTGGGTCGTGTAAGTTTATTGGTTCTTTGGAGCTCTACCAAATCAGCGAATGGATTTTAAATATTAGATTATAGATGTTAAGATAAGGAAATTTGGAAATAATCATAATTTAAGATCTATGCATGTTTTCAATATGTTTTGTAGAGCAAGCAAGATAAGGATGAAACTCTCCCTTCTGTTGGCAGATTTTGAGAAATCGGAGATATGTTTGAATTTTACGTCAAAAGCTTGCTAGAACTGAAGGGTTTAGTATTACGAAGAGATCGGGATAAGATCTTTGTTCAATTTTATAGTGTTTTATTATGTTCGATGAATTTTAGTTATTTATTTATACGATCTTGCGTTTATTTATGCGAAATTTATATAGAACCTACATAAATAAATAGCTAAAATTTATAAAATAGGATAAAATATCATAAAATTGAAAAAAAAAATCTAGACTCGACGAGATCGTGCATTCGTGATGCCAAAGGATATATGGCACATTGTACTCCTAAAAATAAAAGAGAAAGAAATACATTACTTTACCCAAGTTGGTCTTTTGTCGTTTACATAATGTAAAATGAAGCTTATACGGAACTTCATATCGCGTTGTAGTTCTTCACTCCCGTTATTCTTGTTCCCTAGAAACTTGACTACTTGGCCTTGCACAAAATTTTATTTTTTTAATGTTATCTTTACTGGCGAGAATGATAGGAAGATTATTTAACAATATTATATTTTATGTGATTATTATGAATGGTAATGGTTTGGAATGGACTAAATTTTCTTAAAGAACTAAATTTGACTTAAAAACTCATCGTAATTGGACTGTCTAGAGGAACTTTTTTTTTTAAAATTTCAATAGGACTTTTCAAGCTTTTTTCATATTTTTTTTTACATTTTTTGAGAAGAGTTCCGATCAAATTCAGGCTAAACTAAGTTGAGTATCTCGGAGTGTGAGTCTAACTCAAATTCCAATCAACTCAAAGTTTATTTGTCAATTTCAAGTTTGGCCCAAACCAAAATTCCAAATCTAATTACTAAATAAAAGATGTAATATAATTAGTTTTCACAATCTCAATAATAATAAAATGAGCTTGAATAAGTAATGATTTATGTGGCATTATCAAATGATTTCACCTCTTTTAATTCTTATTTATGATTATGATAATTGTGAAAAAATATTTAAGAAGGTGGTAAATTAAGTTTTTTGAATTTTAAAACATTAAATTTTTTATGCAAATTACTAAGATATGTTTCATGAAGATTTCATATGAGAGGAAAGATGGAACCAAAGGCTATATACAAATAAACTCCATGTTAAGTATTGAATTTCAAACAATTCAACGATAACAGATCATTTAGCGAAGGAAGGCAATATTAAAATGAAAGAAAAAGTATTTTTAAATATTATTAAATTTTATAATTACTATGAGATCATACTTGTGATATTTATATTATATTTATGTATGATTCATAAATTCTTCCAAGTCAACAGTTTATTAGGACTGGGTATTAATAAAATGAAAAGATTAGCATATATTGTATTTCTTCCTTATAAAATAAGTTATTGATCTGATAAACTCAAGTACAGAGATATTTAAACGTACATGTGAGTGTTTATTAGAGTGTATGTCCATTTAGGTAACTCAACATGAGAATTCTACATAGAACATTACTTTCATGTATATGAAAATTTTTATTGTGATAATTTTATGACGGCTGACTTTTGGTCTTTAAAGTATGTCATATAAGAATTATTATATTTTGGTGCTACTTATGAAATATACCAATTAAAGGTACCTTAATTGATAATTATTGGATATGAAATGAATTATATAGAGGTGGATGATTGATCAATATATGAAAATAACTAGGAAGAATGGTTTACTATCCTTGACTAATATTGATTTGAAAGTTCTTGGCCAAGGTAGAAAAAATATTTGAAATTAAATTTTCAAATAAATAAAAATTATTTAATGGCATCCAAAAAGGAGATAAAATGGGTATTAGGGAATTAAAAAATCTATTTTAACTTAAATAAAATTTTTTGATCAATTTAAATGGAAATAAATGAAATGGTAGTTTATCTCATAAGAGAAAGAATAATCTTAAGAAAGTAAAGAATAGAAATTACAAACTAATTTTATGGTGGTTCAGAAAATAGTTTTTACCTATATTTACTCTTTGTCCCCATTTGGTTGGTCGGAAAGTAAAGTGAATTTAGAATATGATTCGTCGGAAAATGAATCTCTAGAAGGTAAAGATATTTATGTGTTTGGATACCTATAAGAATTGTAATAGAAAATTTTGGAAGATTCTTACTATAGTGTTTGGTATAAAACAATATTTCATGGAATGTAATTTAATTTTGACTTATGTTTTCGATTATATCCCTACAAACTGAATAAAAATTAAAATCATTAAATAAGGAAAAATATGAACCTAAAGATTGTCGATTAAAGCTTCTGAGTAAAAATATCCAAAATCCTACTAATAGGAGAATAATAAGAATAGTTGAAGAGGAGATAGGGTTTTATAAAAGAGTTATCGTAGAGTTGAGAGAGAAGAAATGGTTGAATTGGTTGGTGTATTTTTAAGATGAAAGTAATATAAATACCGAGGGATACCATGCCAACCAAACAAGGCCTTTATGTTTCTCTTAGGAATTTCAATAAACTCTTCTTTTAACTATGTAAAAACACACCTTCTTATAGCAAACTTTTTTCAAATAAAGAGTAACCCTTATACAACTACAATGAAAAGTAATAATTTGTAATATCAATGGCCCTAAAATTTAAGGGAGTGCAATTGTTAATTAATTATGACAATTTGACACTCAAATTACATTAATTCAAAACAAGTACTCTTAGGCCAAATTAAGCACAATATCCAACAAAAGGAGCCGAAAAGTATAACAAAAACTATGAAAATATCACTAAATAATATAGCAAACTTGGGTTCAATCAACAACATTCCTTGAAGATGAAGAGAAACATTAACTCTTCTTGGATTAATTTAATGTAAAAAAATTCCCTAAATGATCTTTATAACTTGCATAACCCTTGCTTGCTCACTTTAATATTCTAAGGCTTATAATCACTTCATAATGAATGTATGAATGCTTATGAAGTATTAGAAACTCTTTCAAATGTTTCTTGTAGTACCTAAATATCATAAATATGTCCAATAATTGAATGCCCAAGTATTTATAGTCATACTAGTTCCAAATTATTGTTACGTACAAAAATTATCCGTTACAATGGCTAGTAATAGTGAAATTCGTTAACTAACAAACTCATGATGTCTAAATTTTTTTAAATTCAGATTATATTGGTCAACCATGTTCAATCAATATGTGAAATTGATATACCAATGTGTCGACCAATTTACCTACAAATTGACAATACTCGTTTTTGTTAACTTTTAATAGAAATAGTCAAACACACAAAATCATTGGTCAACAAATATAACCAAAAATAATACAACGGTCGATCACTAAAACAGGTTAGTTAACTAATATATTTGAGAACATATTTTCAATTATTTCGTCTTTATAAAATTTTGATTTAAGCACTGCATAAACAATTTCGCAAAGAATGTTTTAAGAATCAAGGGATTTTTGTTGGACCCCAAAAGTTTCATAGAAGTTAGAACTATTGAATAAGAAATTATGGTGATTAGTCATGAGTAAAGAACAAATGAATGAAAATTTTTGAGTTAGAAATGATAGACAAGATTAAAGTAGTAAATGAGAAATGTGGATAGGTTCATATTTTACTTTGGTGCTTTTAATGGATAAGAGATTTCGAAATGAGAAGAATTAAGGTGAAAGTTAGAAGTAGAATGAAAGCAAAAATGAAATTGAATTTGTGTAGTAAGTTGATGGAGAATATGTACATTTGTGTATATTATGTTATTGGTGTTCATGATTAATCATGGACTATATTTTCTTTGGATGATATTGATTTGAAATGATCTAGAATCAATTGAGGCAAATCAGTTAAAGTTGTCTTCTGGCAGTTATAGATCTTTAACGATATATAGTATGAAAATTTTGGACTTTTAGGTTGAAAGTTATGGTTCTTATAAGGGAAGATGTATCTTCCATCTTTTTGCTTCTTCTATGTTTTGCTTCTTCTATCTTTTCGCTTCTTCTAAGTTTTGCTTCTTCTATGATGACGTCATATGGTCTGTGATGACGTCATATCTTCTATGTTTTCCTTCTTCTGCTTTTTGCTTCTTCTATGTTTTACTTCTTTTGCTTTTTCGCTTCTTCTATATTTTTCTTCTTCTGTGATGACGTCATATGGTTTGTGATGACGTCATATCTTCTACGTTTTGCTTCTTCTACTTTTTGCTTCTTCTATGTTTTGTTTCTTGTCTTTTCGCTTCTTCTATGTTTTGCTTCTTCTGTGATGACGTCATATGGTATATGATGACGTCATATCTTCTATGTTTTGCTTCTTCTGCTTTTTGCTTCTTCTATGTTTTGCTTCTTCTATGTTTTGTTTTTTTGTGATAATGTCATATGGTTTGTGATGACGTCATATCTTTTATGTTTTGCTTGTTCTATTTTTTAATTCTTCTATGTTTTGCTTCTTTTGTCTTTTCGCTTCTTCTATGTTTTGCCTCTTTTGTGATGACATCATATGGTCTGTGATGACATCATATCTTTTACGTTTTGTTTCTTCTGTCTTTTCGTTTCTTCTATATTTTGCTTCTTTTGTGATAACGTCATATGATCTGTGATGACGTCATATCTTTTATGTTTTGTTTCTTTTGCTTTTTGCTTCTTCTATGTTTTACTTCTTTTGTCTTTTCGCTTCTTCTATGTTTTGCTTCTTCTGTGATGACGTCATATGGTCTGTGATGATGTCATATCTTCTATGTTTTGCTTTTTCTGTCTTTTCGCTTCTTCTATGTTTTACTTCTTTTGTGATAACGTCATATGGTTTGTGATGACGTCATATCTTCTATGTTTTGCTTTTTCTGTTCTTTGCTTCTTCTGTCTTTTTGCTTCTTCTATTTTATACTTCTTCTGTGATGACGTCATATGATCTATGGTGATGTCATATTTTCTATGTTTTGCTTCTTCTACTTTTTGCTTCTTCTATGTTTTGCTTCTTTTGTCTTTTCGCTTCTTCTATGTTTTGCTTTTTCTGTGATGACGTCATATGGTCTGTGATAATGTCATATCTTCTATATTTTGCTTCTTATGCTTTTTACTTCTTCTATGTTTTGCTTCTTCTATCTTCTCGCTTCTTCTATGTTTTGCTTCTTTTGTGATGACGTCATATAGTTTGTGATGACATCATATCTTCTATGTTTCGCTTCTTCTGCTTTTTCGTCTGGCCTATCTTCTGGTCCATTTCAGAAGATAGAATCTGTCTTTGAGGTCTTCATGAAAGTTGTAGATCTTGAAGTCCTCTTTCGAACCATCCAAAGAACACACAAATATGATATCTGTAGGGAAAAGTTATGGCAATTTTCTCCATTCGTCTGTTTTTCCTTTGGCTTCATCTGATCTTATCGTCTGGTCCATTTTGACCATTCAGATGATAAACTCTGACCTCAAGGTCTTCTTCAAAGTTGTAAATCTCAAAGTCTTTTTTGAAATCATCCGAAGTTGATCTTAATCCAACATCTCTAGTGAAAGTTATGCCATTTGTCCCGAGACAAGTTTAATATAATTGAGGACCAAACCTTGTTTGCTTCTTTTGACCATAATTTTGTTATCTGACCTCCAAATGAAGTGATTCTTGAACCAATAGTTTCTTAACACCTCTTTCTATCCCTCCATAGATTTTGATAGCTTTTGGTATTGATTGGAAAAAGATGGATTGAATCAAAGTAAGGGTATCGGTTGGAAGAGTAGGAATTGGATGTTTACTGGACATACTTCGGTATTTTGAATATATCTGGACCTATAGGATTCCAAATGAGATGGTTTTTGTTTGAAGATAACCTAGAGACATCGAGCTACAAATGGTATGAAGAAGTTGAAATCTATTTCAGTCTTTAGGACTATCAATTTCTGGATGGAAGTCGATTTTAGTGTATTGTTTCAGTCTAACAACAATCTAAAATGTTTGGGCCCTGACTTTCAGATTTCTGAACAAAATGGATTGATTTTGGTGTCAATGAAAACTTAAGACAAGGGAGAACACTTTTCTAGAAGAAAGAGTTATGTTAGAATATTCAACGGTGCTTTTGGCAAGGCACTTAAGTATAAAAGACATAAGGTATAAATGGAAGGGCAAATGGGACATTTCTCAATCATTAAGGGCATAAGTGGAAGAAGAAGTGTTGTCTTGCATTTTAAGAAGAGAGGAGAACAAAAATTGATAAAAAGGAGTGTCATGAAAAAGAGAGAGAAATAAGAAGAGAAGAAGAGAAGGAGAAAAAGAAGAGAAAACAAGCTAGGGTTTAACTTTTCTTAGTCTGCAAAAGAGATTTTAGAGTTGTTCAAGAAAGGAAAAAGGAAGAGGAAGAGAAGAGCTTCCCTTTGAGCTAAACATCTCTTCAATTGATGAAGAATCAAGGTAAGAACGTTTTGGATCTTTTGGATTTTTAAAGGATTTTGGTCCATGGAGTTTAGAAAAGGCTTGGGTTTAAGTATTCTAGAATTAATTTTAGTGATTTTGCATTGTGGGATTTTCTATTGGATTCCTATTGGATGAAATTTGGTTTGTTTTAG
Source organism: Erythroxylum areolatum (assembly GCA_024520975.1). NCBI lineage: Eukaryota > Viridiplantae > Streptophyta > Magnoliopsida > Malpighiales > Erythroxylaceae > Erythroxylum > Erythroxylum areolatum. The sequence goes on along the minus strand of JANIJH010000009.1, from coordinate 3,785,107 downwards.
GGAACCAAGAGAATCTTACCCAAGAGCAAGGAGAAAGATAACCTTGACTTGGATTTTTGCAAGCGAATTAGGTGAGTGCTATATTTATAGTTATTATGTAATGGGACAAATTCTTGCCTATGTGTGAATATGTGTTCAATTTTTTGAATTTTGACTAGTTGAAAATACATGATGATTGTGATTTTGTTATATTGTGGAAGAAGTATGATATGTTGATATAATTAAATTACGATTTTTGATCAATGTTATGCTATTGAATTGTATTGTGTCATTTTGATTTGAATGGAAAGAAGAAAGAGCATGAAAAATATGAAAGTATTTCATGTTTGATAAAATGATTTTGAGCATTGATTATGTGCTTTGTTTGGGCAAGAGAGGAACCGTTTCGTAGTCACGTGTACGTCGACGTAAAGCCTTCTCGCGGCTGCCCGCTTATGGCCCACGAGATCCAAAAGATGGACTTGTTTTGTTCACAGAGTAAACTTCGGTTTCTCTGTTTTGTTCACGGAACCCTCGAGCCATTTGTTGTGCATTGCATCTTCAATTGTCAGGTATGAAGCATATTGAGTGTCATGTGATTTGATCTAAATTTGATGAATGTTTATATTGCTTGAATGAAGTATAAATGCTAGAATTGTTAGACATATGTATACATATACACATATGTATACATATATACATATGTAGACATATACACATATGTATACATATATATATATGTATACATATGTGTATAT
>JANIJH010000009.1:3771150-3784270 GCA_024520975.1 Erythroxylum areolatum | reverse complement strand
GATGATATTGATTTGAAATGGAGTTGAGAATGAGGAGTAAATGAAGTAGAAAAAGGTGATCTTGGTATGAGTTGTGTCAAGGAAAGATTGTGAAACAAAATGGGTGGTTGATCTGGAAAAAGGAGTGTCATGAAAAAGAGAGAGAAATACAAAGAGAAGAAGAGAAGGAGAGAAAGAAGAGAAAACAAGGTTTAACTTTTCTTATTTTTCAAAAGAGATTTTAGAGTTATTCAAGAAAGAAAAAATGAAGAGGAAGAAAAGAGTTTCCCTTTGAGCTAAAGATCTCTTCAATTGATGAAGAATCAAGGGAACCAAGAGAATCCTACCCAAGAACAAAGGGAAAGACAACCTTGACTTAGATTTTTGCAAGCGAATTAGGTGGGTAATGTATTTAAAATTATTATGTGATTGGGCAAATTCTTGCTTATATGTGAATATGTGTTAAATTGTTTAAAATTTGACTTGTTGTAAATACATGATGATTTTGATTTTGTATATTGTGGAAGAAGCATGATATGTTAATATAATTAAATTGGGATTTTAATCAATGTTATGCCATTGAATTGTATCGTGGCATTTTGATTCGAATGGAAAGAAGAAAGAGCATGAAAAGTATAAAAATATTTTATTTTGATAAAATGATTTTGAGCATTGATTATGTGTTTTATGTGGGCGAGAGAGGAACCGATTCGTAGTCACGTGCACGTCAACATAAAGCTTTCTCCCGACTGCCCGCTTGTGGCTACGAGATCCAAAAGATGGACTCGTTTTGTTCACGGAGTAAACTTCAGTTTTTCTGTTTTGTTCACGAAACCCTTGAACGATTTGTTGTGCATTGCATCTTTAGATGATCAAGAATGGTGCATAATTGAGTGTCATGTTTAATGGCCGAAGTTTATGCTGTGTGTTATAAGTTTGAGTTAAATTGATAAATGCTTAAATTGTTTGAATAAAGTATGAATACTAGAATTGCTAGATATATATATATATGCATACATACATATGCTTGATTTTGGGTCAATTGCCAATGGTTATGAATATATTAGCCACTGAGCTATGTAGCTCACCCCACGCTTCCCTCCTCAAGTACAGAAAGAGAAGATTAGCGATCCTTGCAAGGCGCTGAAACTCCAAGATAGTTAGAGACTTTTGTATTGAAGTTAGTTTAGGAAATTTTGTAATTTAGAATCATTTTAAGCATAAGCATTCAAATTGTATCGTGTGTATTTTGTATTTTGTATCTTGTAATAAGCCAAAGGGGTGGTTTTTTTACATGTAAAGATGTTTTGAAAATAAGCTTGTGTTATGTGATGGGCCCAAGTAATTACTGAAACTCTGACGTGTTTAATAATGTTTGCATCTTTGTGACAAAAATTGTTTTAAATAAATCGTGTCGATTTGATTATTGATTTTTCTCATATTCGTTAATTGTTTTAAAAAAATTGCAATGAGTTTTGACTGTTATTTTGTCTCCGAATGCTGGGCTCTGGAAGCAGGTTCCAGCAATTTTTCCCAATAAAAATATTTGTTCTTCTTGACAATTGAAAAGATTATGTTTTGAGTTTAAAATATAATATGTTAATATATGAAAAGCCTTAAAGCATCCAAGTAAATAAGTAAGAGATACAAAAAATTTACAAATGAACTTGTGAACTTATTGTGCCTTTAGCTATCTTCCTTTTAATCCAATCATGGATTTAAACGAATTTGAAATTTATAAACTTATCTCCATAGTCTCCATAAGGTGTTTCCTAACTTTTAAAACATAAAAAATAAATCATTAGTAATAATTATGATTTATTTTCATAAAAACGTAGATGAACCTTTATGGAGTTTCCTAACTTTTAAAACATAAAAAATAAATCTTTAGTAATAATTATGATTTATTTTCATAAAAACGTAGATGAACCTTCTTTGTGTAAAAATTCTCTCCATTTTATGATGACAAAACATGTTATGATATTTAGAAGATAGTAATAAAATTAGCCATTAAGCACATATGATTTTTGTCTCAAAGCAATATGAACATTTGACTCCCCCTTCACTCATGCATCTTGAAAATTATTAATTTTATTAATATCAAATATTAAGAGAAAAATCATTAGTATTTCATATAGTCAAAAAGAAGAAGGAAAGAAGTCAAATAGAATAATCATAACTTATAAAGAGATAAACATATTTAAAATTAACTCCTTCATTAATATTAAGAATAAGTATTATGTCAAGTACATCCAATAAGTCAACCTCCTTATAAATATAGCATCCACTAATGAGCACATATAATATCACTAACTTTATCCCCCTTTTCAGAAGCATCAAAAGGATATCAATTATTTGGAGGAGGAAGGCAAGAGCAAATCAATTTGAGTATGTCCTCGAAGTGATCTTGGAAGGAACTAACTTCACTTTAAAGTAAAGTAATCGTATCCTTCAAAGCATCAAAGCAAAAATCTAGTATAGAGTTATGACATGATCTTAAGGTGGTGGCCTCATCAATTGTAGGCAACTTAATAGTATAAATTAGGAAAGGCTCATTATTGCCATCTCCCTATGTGACTTTGCTATGTTTGATAGGATCTAGTCATTTTCCTTCAATCAACTTGTAACCCATATAGTTAAGAATGAGTGCTAACATGATATTTGTTAAGTTAATTGTTATAAGAGTAATGGCTAAGTATAGGAATACCAAGAATCTCATTTATGAGATAATCGACGATATGAATTTCTACACTTTAGACCTTTGAAAAGATATGGGTGTTATCTTAAATTATATAAGGCTTAAGCTTTTTGATGGAATAATTGATATTATTGCAGCTTACTTGACAAGTATTAGTAAGCAAAGGTTCCACCTTTGACCAATAAAAAGATGAATAAGGCCATAATCCTTAAATAGGTCTAAGCAAGCATGAGAAATAACTCGATTTTTGTGTAAATCATACAAACCATAATAAAAAATTAAACATACTAAATGTCTTATCCTCATCACTTAGTGGAAGTGAAAGAGGAGGTAGAGTGGGAAAATTTCTCTCGATTCCTTTGAGTCCTAGTTAGATTCTAGAGTTTCCTACCTTTAGGAGTCATAAAATTACAAGGATAACAAGATGGGAGACTAGTAGACTCTTTTGATATGATAGAAGAGTTTCCTTAAAATTAAGCTATGGAAATAAGAAGGAGACCTACAAAGGCTCCAATATAGATATAAGGATAAAGGATCCAAAAATAACTTGTAGGGGAAAAAGCTTCAATAAAAGTCCAAAATGCCATCTCCCTCAACTTCAATCCATAATCAATATAAAATATATAAAATTCAAATGTTAAAGTGTCATGAAATATACAAAGTGACTAAAAAATTAAAAAAATTGGACTAATTTGAGATAAAAATGATCAAAATCAATATAAAAACTTTTAATTGAACCTTTAAAATTTCAAAACAATTATTGAAAAGGTTCAATTTGATAAAAAAATTCAAAACAATTTGATAAAAAATTCCAAAATTTTGTCATTATACGTAAGTTGAAAAAGTCAATTGCAACACAAATTAACAAATTTGACAAAATTAAGTATTAGAATTGCTTTCCCTACTAGAGCTTACTAAAGATTTGGTCTTTAATAAGAAACTTTAGTAAACTAGGATATGGGTAGAGGACCTTATATTGATAGGTCCTTCTCTTTTCATTAGACTTTCGAACCTTTTTCTTTGTTTCTTACGTGTTTTAATTAGCTTAAATATTTTAGTTTACAATACTTGCTCCTCTAGTTATTTTAGTTATTTATTATATTTTTCTTTTTAATTACTTTTTGATTCATTTACTTATTTATTTTTCTTTTTTGTTTATTTATTTACTTTTAGCTAATTATTTTTTAGAATGTGAAGCGATCCTTTATCTTGCCTCTTATTGATAGTTCATTAACCACTTAGAAAATTAACCCAGTAGTTCAAATCTCCTTTTAAGTTCTTGGTTGCTTTCAAAATTTGAAAGTGGTGGCTATAGATTTAATTATCACAAAACCCCCTCTGTCTACATCTAGATCGACTACAAAGACTACGCAATAGTAGTAGCATTAGAAATCAGTGACTACTGCAATCTCTGTTCTTTATTTGGTGAGTAAAGAGATCTTCTTCCTCATTTCCCAATCTCTGTTCTTAAAGATTGAAACTTTCCTCCTAAGGAAACAAAACTACACAAGTGCAACAATTTATTTATTTTTTCTCTCTTTGTTTTTCTAGTTAGCTACTGTTTAGCTTTTAATTCAGAATCAACTCGTATTGCATTTATTTTGCAATTTTATATTATTGGTCTTCTATTTAGGCTATCTAGCTTTACATTTTAGTTCTTAGTTCTTTTAGGTGGTTATCCTCATTAGCATAGACACCTTCTTCCTTTATCATTCTTGAATTGTCTTTCTTCTATTTGTTAGGTCTTGACTTCTCTTATATTTCTTTTTTTTTTGGGTTTGGTGGAGTCATATTCCAATTCTTGGATGGATAACTTTTTTCTATCTGGATCTAGTCATGAATTGTGTAATCTTTTTTTATTTTCAGTCAGCTTCTAGATGTTTCATTGTCTGACTTTTGGAAAACCTTGTGCTTTACTTTCTTCTTTGTAGATTCAAAGTGAGCCTCATAATGGAGGAATTTCTGGTGAATGGTGCTAACTACGATAAGAATATACAGAATAGTATGTGGTTTCTTACATATATTAGATTGATTTCTTTGTTTTCCTTATCTAGTTAATTATTATCTCATAATTTTTCTTCTCAATTGGAGTTTTAGATTATGCTTGCTCATGGTTAATTTGTTGCTCTTTGTGTTAAGATTTTAGGTTTCTTAAGTCTTCATCAAACCATTAAAAGTTTTAAGTATTTTATGTTTATTTTTTTTAATATTTTTTATTTTTTAACTATCTAGTACTATGTTTTAGCATTATGTGGCAACCTAGTTACCATTATTGATTAAATTTTAGACCATCAAAATTTTGATTTGCTTACAATGTGTGTAGTTATGATTTTCATAGTCGCTTAATACAGTGCATATTTTTTGGATTTAAGATCAAACTTTGTTTCTTTTCTTGAGTAATATTAGAGTTGTTTAGGGACCTATTAGGCTTGTCTTCTATAACTTATGTTGGGCATTAAGATAGGAGTGGTAGCTTTGGCTTCTGATGATAGAGTAAGAGCTAGTCTTTTACTAAGTTTTGGGTTTAGGAAAAGAGAAGATGTTGACAAATTAAGGATAGGTTCTTAGGTCTTCTGGACCCTTATGGTAAACTTTTTATAGTTAGTGTGGATTTTGGACAAATATAAAATTCATATAACGTGCATTCAAGAGACAAAGTCGATGGGAGATAAACCAAAGGAGATTAATATGTTCAAACTTTGGTATTTAGGATGTTTGAGATGATAGAATGCAGTAGGTATCTTGGTTATCAAGGAACTTATACATCGTGTTACGAGAGTAAAAAGGACTAATGATAGAATTATATCCTTAAATATTGTAATGAAAGGTTTCATTTTTAGTGTGGTGTGTGCTAATACGACTTAAATAAGGTTGGATGAACAACTTAAACTTCAATTTTAGGAAGAGCCTGATGAGATGATTCAGTAGATCCCCTATGACAAGAAAGTTATTTTAGAAGGAGACTTTAATGGTCATATAGGGGTAACCTCATACAGATATTCATAGACTCATGAGAGTTTTGGGTACGGTGATAAGAATGATAGTGGTACTGCTTTATTTGATCTTATAGTAGCATTTGACTTGGTGATAGACAACTCTTTTTTAAGAAAAATGAGGAGAACTTGGTGACTTTTAAAAGAAAAATAATCAAAACTCAAATTGACTACTTCCTTATAAGGCTTAGCGATCGACCAAGTTGCAAGGATTGCAAGGTGACACCTAATGCTTACTTATCAAATCATCATCGATTATTGGTTATGGATATTATAATTAAGGTTTAGAGGAATAAGAGAAGTCCTAAGAGTTACATAAGAATTAGATGATGGAATCTGAAAGGAGATACGGTGGAACAACTTTTGGAAAAAGTAATATATAAAGAAGAATGGAAATTAGAAGCAAATACTGAACATATGTGGGAGAGAGTAGCAACTTTTCTAAGGAATACAATTAAAGAGATCTTGGGTGATTATAAAGGACCTATGGGTAGTAAGATGGAGTTTTAGTAGTGGAATGAAGATGTACAAGAAAAAGGTTAAGATCAAGAAGGATGCTTCTAAATTTTTATTGGATAGCAACATAGAGGTAGAAACAGTAGTTAATAAAGAAATTTACAAATTGGAAAAGAAAGCGGAGAAGATGATAATCTCAAAAGATAAAGTAGAGACTACGAGAAATTATACCAATGATTGGAAACTAAAGATAGAGAAAATGATATAGTTAAGTTGGTGAGAGCTAAGGAATAAAAAATGAGAGACTTAGGTTAAGCTTGTTGTATAAAAGATGAGGCAAGAAGGGTGCTCATAGCTGAAAATGACATTAAGAGAAGATGACAGAGATACTTTTATAACCTTTTTAATGAAGGTGTAGGGCGATCTTACCATGTTTGAGATGTATCATAACTTTACTTATTACTAATAGATTACATGGGATGAAATTAAAAGAGCTTTGAGGGAGATGAGAAGTGGACGGCAAATAGGGTATAATGAGATACCTAAAGAGGTGTGGAAGAGCACAAGAGAAGAGGGTCTTACTTGGCTAACCAAGCTTTTTAGTATGATATTTAAGTTTGACAAAATACCGAATGAGTGGAGACTTAGTATGCTAATTCCTTTATATAAGAACAAAAGAGATATCTAAAGTTGTAACAACTATAAAGGCATCAAACTACTTAGTGATAATATGAAGTTATAGGAGAAGGTGATTGAGATGAGAGTGAGAAAGGATATTCCTTATCTTAGAGAACTAGTTTGGCTACAAGCTAGGATAGTCCATGATAGAAACTTTACATCTCCTCAGAAGATTAATGGAATTACAGGGATAGATAGCATAAGCTACATATAGTTTTTATTGAATTATAGAAGGCATATGATAGGTTACCTAAGGAAATCATATGGAGGTGTTTAAAAGCTAGGGGAGTTCTTGTAACCTATACATCGGTTACTAGGGATATGTATGAAGGTGTAAAAACAGAGTAAGGACAATAGCAAGAGATACATAGCATTTTTTTATTAATATTAGGCTACACCAAGGTTCCTAATTGAGCCCCTTTTTGATTACAGTAGTGATGGATGAGCTCACTAAGAATATCTAAGGGGATGTGCCTTAATGTATGCTATTTGCTAATGAGATTGTTTTAGTGGATGAGATAAAAGCGGATGCCAATGTCAAGTTAGAACTTTGGAGGGATATGTTAAAGTCAAAGGGCTCTAAATGGAGCAGGTTTAAGACTGAATACTTAAAATGTAACTTTTCAAGCTATAAGATGGCTTTATGGAGGTAAAGATTGTTTTAAAAGTTATACCACTGAAAAAGTGTTTTAAATATCTAGGATTTATTATCCAAAGTAGTAGGGAGATTGATAAAGACATAGTTTACCGTATCATATTAGGGTGGCTTAAATACAAAGGTCCATCAAGAGTTTTATGTGATAAGAAGACGTTACTTAGACTCAAAGGTAAATTCTATCATTTAACGATTAGACAGGTTATGCTCTATAAGGCAGGGTGTTGACCCATCAAACAAGTGCACGGTCATAAGTTAATGGTGGTAGAGACAAGGATGCTCCATTGGATGTGCAACCTTACCAGAAGAGACAAGGTTAAAAATGTAATGGTAAGAGAGAAAGTAAATGTGGCTAGTATTAATGGAAAATTAAGAGAGATAAGGCTTAGGTGGTTCAGATATGTTAAGAGGAGGCACCCTGATGCTCCAATGAGATGATGTAAGAAGATTGTACTTAGAGACTGTAAGATGAAGAAAGGAAGCCCTAAGTAGAATTAGAGGGAAGTAATCAAGAATGATATGGCTCTATTGGAACTTACTAAGTACATGAACTACAATAGAAAACTTTAGGGTACTAGGATACAAATAAATGATCTCACATACATATGTTCTTTTCTTTTACATAGGTTTTTAAAACATTTTTTGTTCGAATCTTATATCTTAGATTTAGCCTAAACATTTAAGATTTAGTATTTCCTTCTTCGTATTTAGTCGAAACATTTTTCTTACTTAGCTTAAACATTTTCTTGTAATGACTTATTTGATATATTTGTTTACTTGTCTTCTTTCTTATTCATGTATTTATTTACTCATTGCATTTTTATTCTTTATTTTGTTCTATATTTATTTTTTATTTTTATTTTTATGTATTTTTATTTTTATTTTTATTTACAATTATTATTATTATCTTTTATGTCTATTTTAGTTTTATTTTATTTTTAATTATTTTGAATTTATTATTTTAATATATTCATGTGTGTGTGTGTGTGTGTGTGCGTGCGCGTGTGCGTGTGCGTGTGTGTGTGTGTGTGCACGCACGCGTGTGTTTGTGTGTGTGTGTGTGTGTCAAATACAGGTCTATTAGAAACAACCTTTTTACCCGTTAGTAGTAAAGTTGTATACTACTAGACCTCTTCAGATCTCGTGTATCAATAAGATTTTTACTTATTTGTTGTTGTTACTATTATTTTCTTATGACCATTTTCAAAAATCTGTTTTTTTTTCCTATGGATCTATAAAAAAACAACCCCTCTATTAGTTAGGGATAAAGTTGCATATTTTTGGACCTCCCTAGTCCTTGTATCTCAACATAATTCTTATTAGAATGTTGTTGTTGTTAAAGCACTAGAATAGCTAAAATATACTTCTATTTATAGTAATCAACCATTAATTTCGTAAAAGGATATACGATTTTGAAAGTAGTCTTTAAAGATGATAGTAAAAAGATGTAAAAATAATATTCAATCAAAATTAAGGATTGACATATGCAATTGGGAAATTAGCAAAGCTTAATTCTTATAGATGCATAAATTCAAAGTATTAACTAAAAGAATATAAAGGAATTGAAAATTTCCAATTTTTAAACCCTAAAATGTTGAAATTTCCATTTTGAAGCATTTTAAATGAATTTTCATAAAATTAAATGCAAAAACAATTTATAAATAATGAAAATTAGTTATTTTTAAAAAAAATATTTTTAAAAGTCCTAAGTTCTAGAGATGTTAGGGTTTACTCCAAAATGAATTTGGTGATTTGAGGTTTGGTGGTTATAGGGAAATAGAAGAGGAAGAAGGAATATCATGCCTCCATTGACCAATTTGATGTATCAATTGATGAATCATTTAACAAACAAAAAATAATGAATATATTGGATGATCAATGAATGACATTAGTTAACTAATGTGATATATAAAGTTGTTTCCACCTTCTATTATGATGACTCTAATACCATTTATTGGGAGACAATAACATAACTCTCTAAAAGATTAAGCAAAGATCAATAACAAAACGCTTTTCAACTTTAGCCAACAAATCAATTTGAGAATAAGAAACTTAATAATGTAGCAAACAATAATATTTATTTGGAAAATCCCCCAGTGTAGAGGGAAAAGCCATGAGCCAAAAATACAAGCAAATTCATTAAACTTAAATAAGGATTTACAAATTTTAAAATGTCACCCCAAAACTACAAGTTATCTCAACAAGTTTTAGGATTGAAACCAAAGTTGATGTAACAATCAACAAACTCTTATATCAATCCCAAAAATAATAAAAAAGGATGAGAATACTATACTCCTCTCTCTCTCTCTCCCCCCCTCTCTCTCTCTCTTACTCACTGTTAGACATTTTTCCCCTAATCATATGCAAAACCTATGTATTTTTTCTTTTATATTAGGAAATGGGTTTTTTTGCATTATACATAGTTAATTCGTATGGTTATGTAAGTATAGGATATAGGCATATGCACCTTACACGATCATGTCTGTATAGAAAAGCTTGTTGCAACCACTATCTATCTTGACTTCAATAGTTTGTCATTCTCACGAACAATAAAGGCATCTATGATCATCACAAGATCTTAAAATATGGTTGGACACTCAACAATCTCTCTGTTTTTCCTCACTTTTATAAGTTTTTCTACACCATACATAGTCATATACACATATGTGTAGGTAAACGTGTCTCTTCTAACACTACCTTAGTTCCAGATGTATACAATTATAGAGAGATACATGATTGTCACACACTGATCTGTATGTTATGAACACCCACGTGTACACAACTATGTAGAACAATGAAATTTGGGGCTTCAAGTAGTAACATTCATAAAATCTTCAAGTTCACTAAACTAATAATAAACTACTCAAATGATAAAGATGATTAAAGATAACAAAAGATACAGTCATCCAAATAGCCATATATGGTGGTTATGTTTTACCTTTAAGCTTTAAAACCCAACACCATGGAGATATAGGGTTCTAATGAGTTACACAGTTAGCAAACATGGTCTTTTCCACCGTTGACACAAGTTTCAACTTGCATATGATTATGGAAGCTTACATGGTCATATACATGGCTGTGTCCTCCATTGACATGCCCAGACATGAGTAGGTCCTCCAAAAACAACTTCCAACCATTACCTTCTACCTTAAATGTAGTTGAACCTCATTCCTTTTGTTTCAAAAAGATAGCTAACACCTCCACAAATTAGATTTAGTGATCTTAAATAGATAAATGTTTATAGAATAAGGTTGGAACCTACAATAATCTCCCCCTCCATCCCGCTTCTGAGCATAAATCTACCACCCCATTAATCATTTGAAAGTCATCCCAACAAATTTACTACAAAGCATAAGCTTACCATAAGGAATCACCTTTCTTAACGTGTCGATACCATTCTTGTTCAAGTGAATGATACCTCACATCAATTTGCTGGGTATGGGAATGATACATGGAATTTTTTTCTCAAATCTATAGAACTTTGATTATCACAAAAAAATCATGTACTCACTTGCCGCGGCCATGTGCGGACATACTCGGTAGTGGGAAAATTAACGAAAACAAGTCTAATTCAGTCACACATTGTCAGTTTCTCATCGAAAACTTACCAATTATAGCCTTGCCCCAATGATCAGCACTGTTGGGTGACCAGGCTGGGGCCATAGGCACTGCCCTGAGCTGCGTGCCGGCATAATCGGTAGTGGGAAAATCAGCGGAAACAAATCCCAATTGGTCACGGATTGTCAGTTTCTCATCAAAAACTTGTCGATTATAGCCTTGGCCCTATGATCGACACTGTCGGGCCACCTGGTCGGGATTATGGGCACTTGCTGCAACCATATATGGGTATATGCTTTGATTATCACAAAAAATCATGTACTCATCTTATTTCACATCTAATTGTTGGAGAAATTGCTTCAACCAAAGCATATCCTTTCTAGCTTCAACTGCTACAATATATTTTTCTCAATAATAGACAAAGCTATATACTTCTACAACTTTGTTTGCTAAGAAATAGCTCCCTCGCAAATTTGAACAAATTACTTGAGATTGACTTTCTATTATTGAGATCACCCGGCATATCAATATATATGTATCCTTCTAGAATTGGCTCACCACTTCCAAAACACAAATACAATTTAGAATTTCATGTAAATATCTAGAGATCCATTTTACCACTTCATAATGTACCTTTCCTATATTAAAAATCTACTCACTAATCCAAAAACGTATGCGGTATTTGGTTTAATGCACTGCGTAGCATGCATCAAAGAGTGAAAAGTAGAGGAATATGGAATTGAGGACATGTTCTCTTTTTCATTTTTGATGGTAGGACAAGCTCTCTTACTCAACTTGAAATGAGCTACTAATGGTGTACTCACTAGCTTGGCATACTTCATATTAAACCTATTAAGCACTCGTTTAATATATTTCTCTTGTGACAACCAAAACTTTTTAGTCGAATGATCTTCATGCCTAAAATTTGTTTTACAAGACCTAAATCTTTCAAATCAAAGGACTTCTACAAGTTTCGCTTCAACCTATAAATCAATCAGCATCTTGTCCCATTATTAAATTATCATCCACATACAAGAGAAGGATGATGAAGTTACCACTAGGGAATTTTCTGAAATATGCATAAGGATTAACTAACATTCGTTTATACCCATTAATCATCATAAACCAACTAAACTTCTTGTAATGCTAGCTTGGTGCCTATTTGATCTTATAAAAACTCTTCCTCAACTTACATATCGAGTCATGTTTCCTTTTAAGTTTTAACTGTAATAGCCCATTTCTACATTTAAAAATTTAACTGTTAAATTAAGTCATACCATATGAGAATACATGAAGTGCATTTCATTTGCATGCATCATATTCACATACACACATGAATCATGATTTAGAGACATTATAAAGATAGTTATGCCCTTAATTGACATATTCCATGGTATGAAAGGTTTTAACTGATTATGATGTAATTGTGTGTTAATTATGTCTTGAATTTTGTTTTGGTAATTTGGAAATTTGATGTTGCAATTGAGTGATTGATGGAATTATGTGTGCATTTATTCTAGGAAAAATGTCAAAGGCAAGATAAATTGTTACATGGGAATTTTGGTTGATTAGACCTATGAAATGATGGCATGTGGCATTGGAAATAAGTGACAAATGGCTTAGCTAATTGGATGACAAATGGCTTGAATACATAAGTGACAAGTGGCCTAGGAAAATATGAGACAATTGGACCAAAAATTAGGCGACAATTGAAAGCATGAGAAGAAGACACATGACATAACTCTCCACTTGACAAGTGTCACACCATGTGTCTCACCCCTCACCACAAACTTTTACCCCACAATTTCTACATTTGAAAGACCATATACTTTCATGTTTTTAGTCACATGCTCTGTAGCACCCCACTATCGCAAGACACATACTCGACATCCATGGTGATTTTCGAGTAGGTACCCCGCAAGGTGGCATGCTAGAACGATCATTCAGTCAAAATTCATTACAAAGCTTTTGTTTCTTTAAAACAAGGTACATGTAAGCGGAAATTACTAATCAAATTAAGCCCATTTCATTTAAAAACATTTCCATTTCCAAGCTACAATCTTTACAAACATTAGTATTCAACCTTAAATTTGGGCCCATTTC
>JANIJH010000009.1:3749820-3769541 GCA_024520975.1 Erythroxylum areolatum | reverse complement strand
GATACAGATGATTGAGTTGAATGATTGGATTTTTCTAAAATGATTATATGAAATGTTTGTATTTATAATGTGCTTGTTGAAATATGATGTATACTATGATTTGGTACAACAAAGCTGAATGATGTGAGATATGGGATTTAATTATGAATAATGTGATATATATTTTAATTTGGTTATATACTTATGATGTTTGTGCTCTGACTTGAGTAAGCACATCGATGATCATTCACTCATTGAGTTTACAAGCTCATCAAAATTGCAATGTTGATTTTCAGGTACTGAAGGGACCTAGCTTCTAAGGCAATCTAGTAGCAGTCTAGCATTTTCAATTTTTGGAACAAGAATGGCTCAAAGGTCTAGTCAGCTGATTTTGACGAGTCTAGTTAAAACATTTTAAGACTAGCATCCCATTTCATATTATACATTTTATATAGAGTTGTGAACTCTCACATGTTGTGCATTACATATATACATGAAATATGAGTGTAACAACACAATGAATGTTTATGATTATGAATGAAATGGGAAACATGATCTTTTGAATACTTATTTTCTGTATGATGCCTTCTTAAGTGAACATGATTTTTCTAGCATGCCATTCTCATAAGGTATGTCCTCAAATATCTTGTGGATGTTCAGGTATGTGCTTTATGGCAATGGTGTGTTACATTAACCCTTCTAATTGCTCCATATAAATCTCCTTTTTCCATATTGCCATATAAGAAAGCATTATTTACATTAAGCTTCTCAAGTTCAAGATCCAAACTATCAATTAGTCCTAATATTGTAACAATCAACATCACCTTAACTACTAGTGAGAAAACCTCATTGAAATCAATATCCTTCTTTTGATTGTATCACTTCACCACTAGTCTTACCTTATGCTTCACTAGCTTGTCACCTTCTTTCTTAATCTTGAGCAAACATATATTCTTCGAAACCTTTTTGTTTCTCAAAAGCTTTACTAAGTCCCATTCTTTTTCAATAAGTTCATCTCCTCTTGCATTGTTTTAAGCCAAGAGTCTTTGTCTTCAAATGACTACACTTTTAGGAAATTCTCTAGCTTCCCTTTAATAGTGACTAGGAGATATTCTGAACTAGGGTATCTTGTTAATGGTTTGTACATTCTAGTTGAACTTCAAAGTTAGACTTCTTCTAACACTTAAGTAGATTGCTTCTCTTAATAATAATGCCCATGGACCTCTTCTATATCATCCACAAGATGTGTCTCATATGACTCATTACCATCACCATCGATCTATACTCTTTTGGCACGTTTCTAAAAGCCTTACATCTAAACACACTTAGATGCATATAAGTTGGATCTTTCCCTTTCCATACTCACTTGAGAATATCAAAATATAAAGAACTAAAGTAGCTCTATTGATTAAATATACTGTAGACTGCCTCACCCCAAAAGGACTTCAGTAGATTGTCTATTTAGAGTATATATTAAGCCTTCTCCATAGTGGTTCTATTCATTATCTCGACAACACCATTGTGCTATAGGGTACTAGATTTCATCTGCTCACATCTTATGCCATGCCATACATAATAGTCCCCAAACTCATAGGAGATGTCCTCGCCTTTATTCTCGGCTTAAAGACACTTTAACTTTCTCTCTATCTCCCTTTCTACCATGGCAAGATATTTTGGAAGGTCTCATACCTTAGCCTTTTATTTTAAACATAAATACCCATGTCTTATATATAGCATCATTGATAAAG
Source organism: Erythroxylum areolatum (assembly GCA_024520975.1). Taxonomy (NCBI): domain Eukaryota; kingdom Viridiplantae; phylum Streptophyta; class Magnoliopsida; order Malpighiales; family Erythroxylaceae; genus Erythroxylum; species Erythroxylum areolatum. The sequence goes on along the minus strand of JANIJH010000009.1, from coordinate 3,767,814 downwards.
TAAAGAATTATTTTTTACCACCTAAGGACTTCACCTCCATAGGACCACACACGTCATAGTGCATAAACTCCAACTTAGTTTTCCTCCTAATAAACCTTTTATGAAATGAAACTCAATGTTGCTTTTCCATTATGTAATGATCACAGGGGTTGAGGATAATAGTATAATTTGTAAAGATAAGTGATTTTTCTAGCTAGTAACTTGATGTCCTTCTTGTTAATGTGCCTCAATCTTCTGTACTGTAAATATAAATAATTATTCCCTTAAATGACATTTAGTTCTCTAACACACACCTTCAAATGTAAGTTGTATAAGGTGCAGCACAATCCACCATGAGAAACTATTAATGCTTCTTTTGACAACTTCCACTTTGTCTAAAAGTGTGTAAATATCTTTCTTGGCTGAGTGCATTTGCAGATAAAAAATTGAGGAGCAAGTGCAATGTGTCGTACTCCTCTCAAGGTCAATATGCACTAAGCCTCGGTTTAAACTTGCATGTCTCCCATGTTGATGATGCTAGTAGAGCTCTAATTGCCCATCTTCACACTTCTAAAATCACCACTCTTATAGTTAGTGAAGTACTCCCTCTTTAGAACATAACAATAGGATTCTCCTATTTAGACTAGTCACTAGAAATTTGAGTGACTAATATGGAGACATTCACTTGTCGTACAAATCAACAATATTTCATCATATTTTATTAATGTCATTATTGTAATGTTGTTATTGTCTCCATCCTTCTAGTTGTCTTACTTATTCTAGTTTATGTTCCTCTTATAGTAGAAGTTATTTATTTGATTGGGTTTGGTACAATAGTGACACATTCTAGTCTCCTAGCCATCTCTCAACTTGGATTTATTTTTTTTACTTGTTTTGCCCTTTAAGACCTCTATTATTGCTTCTTCCTCTGTTTTCTACCATAAGATCCTGTATATTGTCAATAAAAAAACTTCATCCTCTTAATCTCTTTATTAAGTATGCTATCTTTGATCATATCTAAAGAAAGCACACCATCTAGAGAGGAGTTGTTAATAATCACAACCAAAGGTTCCTAACTATTCGGCAAAGAAATCATAAAAAAATTGATAGTAATTCATCATTTTGTATGATCTTCATAGTGGTCAACTTGTTAATGATGTTTTGAAAATCGTTGAGATGCTCTAGTACTAATTTTCCAACCTTTAACTTAAGGTCCAAAAGTCTTTTAATCAAAAAGGCGTTGTGTTCCTCTCATAAAGATCCTCCAATTTTTTTTATAACTTGAAAGAATTTGTCTCTTAGGGTATGTGGTTGAATACACTGATATCAATCCACTGTCCACTAGTTCCCAAGGTCTTTCATTTCATCTTCTCCCACTCTTTATTTGTCATCTTCTCCGGCTTGGATGGGACATCATCTTTTATACTTTTTTCCAAGTCGATTGGATTATAGATATCCTTATAGTCTCATAGTTCTACGAATTAAGTAGCTGGTTTATGTCAACTTCATTATAGAACTATTCCTATCTATGGCCAATTGTTAGGGCTCCAAGCAATAATGCTTAAAAAATCTTCAAGTTCACTCAAACAATAAAGATGACTACAAGATAATAAACATAGTATTTTAATATGGAAATCCCCTAGTGTAAAGGTAAAAACCATGGCTTAGAATCATAATAAAATCTAATACAATAAATAAAAAGATACAAGTGAAAGTTTTTGAGCTATATCACTCAAGAAAACCCCATGAAACAACTGCAGTTGATCTCTCTAACTCTCTCTTTAGCTAACTCTCTTTTTTGAGTTCCCTCTAAAAATTCCAGGATTAAGTTGATGAAAGCCATTTGGACTCTAAAAATCTTCTCTTATTAAGTGTTTTTTTTGTCTCATGCAAGTTCAGTCTCTCAAACTTATCTTTTTCTCTCAAAAGATAAGATTTATGTACCACACATAATCCCTTGTGATGTATCTAACCTTTAAGTTTCAAAACTCGATTCATGGAGATACGCAGTTATAGTAAGTTATAAGATAAGCAAACACGGTCCTACTACTGACATAGGCGTGTGTGATCATGAAACGCTAGCTTTAAATTACACATGATCACAAAAGCTTACATGGTCATAAAGATGGTTATGCCCACTATTAACACAAGTGTATGCCTTCTAAACACGGGCATATTCTCTATAAAAACCTTTTAATCGTTAGCTTCTGCCTCAAATCCACTAGAACCTTGTTCCTTTTACTCCATAAAGATAGGTAAGACCTCTAAAGTCTAAATTTAGTGGTATTAAACAAATACATGTCTATAAAATTATGATGGAACCTAAGACATTAAATGCTTAGAAACCAAGCTAGTTTAAGATTTATTGAAATCCATTAATTCATTCTTGATATTTCTTCTATTTCTTTCATATTAAATAGTATAAATAATATACCTCAAGGTTATGTAAATGTTGTAAGGGCCCTTATGCATTGATAACTAACTTTGCTACTCTAAAAGATGGTATGTTGCTATAATTTATCTATATAGGGTATATTACACAGGTGTTAGATTTGAAGTCATAACTAATTGATGTAATTGCACTAGAACTACAGGTGATTAAGTAATTTAGGACATTTTACGGAGCTTGTTTGTGAAGTTATAGGAGTGCTTCCTTTTGATTGTGCCCATTGTATTCAGCCTTTAATGAATGGAAAGCTAACAAATAAATGAACTTCTTAAGAAATTGCTTTTGAATCTAAAAATTTGGCCCAAGTCTCTTTGTTGGTTTATAAAGAGCTCAATGAAAGTTTCTGAAATTTGTTTCATCCTGATATATCCTCTAGATCTTTTTTAGGAACTTGATTTGTGAAGAGCATGGTGCAACGTCTTTTATGTTTAAATTTTTAAAGAGTTGGGTTAACTAAAAGAAAAAACGAAAGTAACCTAACAACTAAGAGGTAAATCTAGAAATTTATAATATATTGACTATGTGGAAGTTTATGTGATCTATCTTGAACGATTTGGAGTGGTGGAAAAGTAACCCTTATAATATGTTAACAATTAGAGACAAACCATGAAATTTAAAAGCAAGACGTTGATAGAATGTTGACGATTAAAGATAACAAGTCAACAGAATTTCACCTGAGAATACGTTTGTCGTCAATAATTTCTCCTAATTCTTATTTTGCCTTTAAGGTAGCTTGCATATAACTTAACAACAGTTATAGTTGCAACGCTTTGGATTAAGCTTTTCTAATAAATAAACGAAGTAGTTGCTTGTTTTAATTTCTATAGACTTGAAAGAAACCATAACTTTTATTTTATCATTGTGTATATTTCTATTCAGGTCTTGGAGAGTGATATATTATTGTGTTTCTACTTGTATATTATCATTTATACCCCACAACCAATCGATTGGTTGTAGTTGAATGACAGAATATTTAAAGGCATTCTTTATCTTGTACATGTTTAGATGTATATGATAAAGTCCATAGGATAATTATACATTGTAAATGAAATATAATAAGATTATAATTATAAGATTCATATTACATTAATTTATCATCCTTAAATTGTTCTTAGACATTGTTCTATTAAGATTAGACATTAATTGAACGTAAAAAAGGCTAGCACACATTATGTTTTTCCTTATAATGGAAGTAGTTGATCTTATAGGCTAAAGTATAGAGATACTTAAATAAACATGTGGGTACTTATTAAAGAACAAGTTCACTAAATTGACCTGATATGAGAAATCCTTTTGGAATATTACTTGTATTTCTGTAGAATTCTCATTGTGATTATTTTATAAATGATTTTTAACTTGAGGTCTCCAAAGTTATCTTGTATAGGGATGTTATGATTTAATACTACTTATAACCTATTTAATCATAGGTCATTCAGTATGTAGTCGTTGGATATATCATAAAGAATATGGAAATATTTGCATGAACAAGATAGGATTCATCATTTAAAGTAATTAGGGAGAATGTCTTGTTTTTCTTTATTAAATCCTTGGCCAAGGTGTAATGACTATTTGTAAATAGTTACAAATATCATTAATTGAATCAATAGCTTATGGCAGAGAATTAATATGAATGGACTTAGAAAGAGTAGAGACTAATTCCATGTTCTATCTAATCAGAACATTCTATAAGGAAAGGATTGAATTATACAAAAAAAATCATACATGAAAAGGTTAGTTAAAACCACTTTGACATTCTTATGTATCTGGATGATCATGATACGATGCTAGATGTCAATCTTGATCTATGTTTATAAATTGTTTAATTAGAAATTTGAAGATAAATTAATAGGACTGTAATCTATCTAATTCTAATTATAAATTATAATTATAATTTATAATCAGTGCCAACATATTTGAGAACCTAATGAGTCTCACATATAGAATGGGTTGAAGAGAGCAAAGATATTTTTAATAAATTAGACTTGATCATGAAGTTTGAGAAACTATGATTAAATATAAGATATTTATTAAATAAAGATCAGTATAAGATCTTAAATCTTACTTGGGCATAATTGGTATTTAATTAGAATTATTTGTACTTCTAAGTAAAATTTAATTGAAATTATAATTTAATTTTAATTAAACTACTAAAACATCCAAAACTTATTATAAATAGGCTTAAGCTTTAATGAAGCTAGCACTTTTTACTTAACCATCTTTGTAAGAGTTATAGAGTTCTCTCAACCTATTATGTGGATACTATTAGAGTTCAAATACTTGTGGGACTACAGTGATTGAGATAAAACGATTTCAAAAATAGGGACACGATAAGAAAGGATTAAGCTTCAGAAGAGGGTATAAATTATGATTCATGCTTTATTATAGTTTATGTGTAAATCTTTTTATAAAGTTAAAGTGATCTTGGTCTTTAGGAAATCAAAATACAAAAAACCTTTTTGATTATTCCGCTGCGGTTAAAATTGGATCTCGTCCCGTTTCCCAATAGTGATATTAAAGTCATCTTTAATTATATGATTTGAATGAATTATTTGATTGTTATTGATATTAAATTTTGGAATTGAAATTGCCATAGTTATAAACATAAAATCAAATTTAGATCAAATATAAATATTAACAGTACGAAAAGTTCATATTATTTCTAGACACAAAATTTAGGAAACTCAATTTATTAATGTGAATATGTTCATGTATTGTCTAGATATTTCAATAAAAAACTAAAACACCCAAGAGCCATCTGAAAAACCACAAACACAAAAATTGTTCTAGAATTTTAGAGTTAGGTTTGAGAATCAAGTGGTGTCTAGGAATAACCTTATTAGTCACCTCAGTGGATACAGTGTTTTGGCTTTTGTTATTTGCATTTTGAGGGTGGGATTTTTCTTATTGTGGTTGAACTCCATGCGTATGGTGCTTGTTTGTATTGTTCTGAAAACTGCTTGATTATTTTGGGTCTTGGAGAGGGCTTGATGGTTTGCATTTTTATGGTTATTGAGTTCCCCAACGGAGAGAGTGGCAAGATCACCACTAATCAAGGACGACAGTTGCCTAGAAACCACTAGCAATTTGCCACTGATGAGGGGCAATAAGTCACCCACAAGTTGAAGTAGTTAGTGGAAACATATGTAGAAAGGTAGCAGTGTGTGGGCATGATGAAAGGCTAACAATGACTGATATACAGCAAGAGCAAAGACCAAAAGGAACAGCAGCGAAACACAAAAACAGAAAAAACTTAATAAGAAAACAATGGGGCACATGTAAGACACGTGCCCCACATTGAACCACAAGGTCAACGACTAAAGTTGCATGATATTTGGGGTGCAAGGGGAATGGGCCATCATATTTGGGGTTGCCTGCTAGATGCTTTGGACGTGACGGAACAAAAGTCTTTTTCAGGAAGATTTTGTTTGGCCGGTAGACGGAACGAAAGCTGTGATGACTCACGTTGAGTGGATAGATCGAGTGAGAGAAGTGGAAAGATGCGTAATTCCGAATATGGGCCTCCCGTTGGGTAATCGAGTAGGATGGACCAAACCATCAGCGAACTGGGTAAAACTTAACACGGGTGGATCGTCTAATCTGGGATCGGGTATAGCTACCGTTAGGAGTCTAATTCACAATAGACGTGGACAGTGGTGCGAAGGCTTTCTTCAGCACATTGGTAGCAGCTCGTCTATTATAGCTAAGCTCTGGGGCATCCACTCAGGCCTCACACTCGCTTGGAATTATGGTTATCGTCGGGTCATCTTAGAAGCGGATGCCCTAGAAGTCATTAACTTGCTTTCAGCTCCCATTACTTAGACTAATTTAAATACTTTTTACTGGCAGGTATACACGGATTGCTCCAACGCAATTGGGAGGTGAGAATCCAACACGTACACCGGGAGGGAAATCAGCGCGCGGATCATCTGGCAGCAGTTGCAGTCAGGACCTGTCCAAGATTCCATATACTTCGAGAGCCCCCTTTGACCGTCCAAGATCTCCTCAAACGAGGCAGGTAGGGAATTGAGTACCACCGATTTTTGCGAGAGTTAGATTAACTGTGTTTCAATTTTTCATTGTATTCACACACAAAAAGTTGCACGCCCCTCACTGAAAAGCTATGGTGCATGCAATGCACGAGTTAGACACTCTCTACCCTTTTAATTTGATTTTTTATTTTTATATTATAATTAAACTGGTTTAATTAAAATTAAATAGGTACAAAATTCCTAATAAGTTTGAAAAGGTATTTTCAAATTGGTTGAATTTTTTTTTCAAAGGGTTGATTTTATTAGAATTCGTTTTGTGATTTAGTTTAATTTTTCAGAGACTTGAATTATTAAATTAAATTAATTTTCAAAATTCAATTCCAAAATTAAGGTAATTATTTTTCTTAATTTGATCAAGATTAATAATTATATTAATTCCAAATTAATTTTAGAAATTTGGGTTTTAAAATTATAGTTAATTAGCTTCAATCAGATTGAAATTAATTAACTATAAAAATAGTTTCTAAAATTAGAATTATTAGTTTCAATTAGACTAAAATCAATTAATTAGCTTCCTTAAAACTAAGAAAACTGGTTTTTTAGGTAATTAAGAAAGTCGTTTCTTAATATAATTTGATTATTTTAATTTGATAGAGATGAATTAAAATTCATGACTTTATTTTTTTAAAATTATTATTAAATTTATTTAGAAATTGTTTCTTTATTAATGAATAATAAATTTAGAAAAGATCTTTTTTTTGATTAAATTTTGAAAAATGTTTTCATTTATTAATTAAGAAAAATATGCTTTCTTTAATATTTTTGAAAATAGTTTTCTAATTTATTAAGGAAAGATTTTCCAATTAATTAAGAATTAAATTTCTAAAATAAATAACATAAATGACTTTTTTAATTAAATTTAAAAGTGTTTTATTTAATTTTGAAAGTAGCTTCCTTTTTTTATTAGAAAGTAGTTTTCTAATTAAGGAAAAGTAATTTCTAATGAGATTAGAAATAGTAATTTCTAATTAGATTATAATATATTACTTATATAATTTTTGAAAAAGGGAGTTTCACTAAATATAATAGGTAAGAAGCATAATTTATTGAAAATTGTTTTCAATTAATTTTTTAAGGAGTCAAGATAATTAGCAATAGCTCCTAGTTGGATTTGAAAATTGTTTTCAAGTCAAATTAAATTTCTTTTTGGAATAGAAATTTAGTTTATTTAGGAATCAATGGGTTTAATATAATTTAATTTTTCAAAAGAGTTGGAAATATTATTTTAAATTATGAAGATCAATAACTATAATCAAAGGAAGCTTGATTTTTATGCTTATAATTTGATTATGAGTGCATAAGTTACATATTTTATTTATATGGTTGATATATACGTATATTGGATGCATGTTAAATTATATGTTTTATTTGTTTGATATTGTACATGCAATTTTATGTTTGATGAGACGAATGAATTAAATCCCTCGTTAAAATATTAAATACACGTTGAAAACATGATTGTTGCCTTCTATTGTTATAAAAATAAACCTAAGTTCTACTTATTATCAGGTTTGTTGAACAAAATCAAGGTCGTTTTAACTCAGATATGTCTAGTAATATGACAATGGGTTCTACTTAACTAAATTTGTATGATTTGGATAAACAAACTCATGATCATATGAATTTAGAGGAAGAGTTAGGAATAACATATAAGATAGTTTTGGCAAGAGTTGTCACCTAATAGATCTAAGAGTCACATGAGATGTGATTGATAAAGTTGTTATCTACCTAATTTAAATTTAGTTGGTTTGTTAAGTAAACTCAAGATTAACTACGTTTGAACGGGATCCTAGCCCACTAGAAAGATTAAAATAATATTTCTGAATAGTAATGAGGGCTATTATTTTGAAAAAATAGTGGGAGTAACCAAATATATGATTAAAGTTCTAATCTCGTTTGATAGTCATGACATATAATTAATTACTAGCTTTTCTTACATTTATATTTTGTTCTGAGTGGAATTTACCTTGTTTAGTATAGTTGATACTGAGTTAGTGAACCAAATTTCTTGGACATAGGTTATATTTGAGAAGAGTTCTCAAACTTAAAAAGAAAATTGTATGTCCATTATGTAATTTTGCTATAATCCTTATTAAGGATTCAGTGACAAAGCTCTAGAGCTATATCAAAATCATATAGACGACAAAAAACATATTAACATTTTAAATTGACTAATGTCTCATAACTTTATTGACAATATGTTAAATTTATATTAACATCATGATAGCAAGATGTAAGAGGTTGCGTAAAGTAGAGCTGAAAAGTATAATACCTTATTGGAATTGTTCCACTTAATTTAGCCTACTAAAAGCATAAAATGGAGTACAATTAAAGGCTTTGCTATAGTATTATAATAGTTGTCATAAGAAGAAAATGATTGCATAACTTTTCTTGCCTACATTCGATATGATAGAGATTATATGTATTTTTAGTTCATGCTTATGAGTATGTGATATTAAATTCAGATTCAACGTTGTTATAATGTTCAAAGTATGATAAGAAATAGATTGTTAAGTAAAAGTAGTTGATCCAATTTTATACAAATAGTTTGAATGTGTTATATCAAAGGAGACTTATGCTTAACATAAGTGGTAAGAATACAAACTTGGATAACTGAGACTATCATTTTTTGTCATATTGGTTAAATGAACATGATAAGAATCATAAAGTTACATACTAGGATATAGGCATCCTTTTGATTATGAATCATACAAAACTTCTGAAACTTGTCAAGTTGATAAATAACCAGATCAACCTTTGGTGAAAGGATGATGATGGTATTGAATTGTTATATTTATACATGTTATGTATTGGATGGAATAACAATTCGTAAAAGGATGATACTTATATTTCATTAAATTACTAATGACTTTATATGATAAATTCATATGCATTAAATGAAATAATGATTTAAACTTTTGAACAATTCAAATTGTTTAAATATAAATAGAAATTAAGCATTAAGAATGTTAAAGCACTTTGATGAGATCGTTGTGGTAAGATTTAAATTTTGGGTTATCTATTGGGAATGAGATTCTATAGTGAATACCTTCACAACTAAATTCATAAGAGTATAGATTTATGTAAAGAGGGAAATACATTATGAGATATTGTATGATGCAATATTATTTCTTCTATAACTATGCCTAATACAATGACTTACCTTCCATAGTTCCAATTAAATCAGTCAGTAAGATTTCATATTAGATATAAAATGCTAAGTCTTTGAAAAAATCAAAGTTAATGATTTAAAGATGTAATGCTTAGTTTAAGCATATATTATTCATTAAGTTTAGAACTAAATTGGGTAATAAAAGATTATGAGATATCTAAAAAGTTGGATATAATCTTTCAAACCTATTGAACAAATTGTTTGTTTCAATGTATACATATAAAAAAATAATTCTCAAGATAAGTAGTGGGAGTAAGATAAAATTTGAAAGGTTCAAATCTTATAGCAATACATCCAATTGGAACTACTGCCTTTGTTGATGCATTTGATGTAAAGTTGAAAGGCTACAAGACATTAAAAGACTCACTTTCTTGATGAATTCAAAAAGTTTGATTTTTAGATGATTGTGAAATTATCATGTCTATAATAAGGTTAGTGGGACTATAGTTGTCCTATTAAGTTGGAGTATGTGGAGTCATATTGCTCAGATAGAACAACAATTCTAACTTTCAATTATTGAAAATATAATTTTATGAGAACAACTCCTATTGGATATGAAAAGGAAACAACTCAATTTTGAGAATTAGATTTATAGAGATGGATTGAAAATTTTCACCTATTATAAGTCCAAATACATAGATAATATACTAAAGATGTTTAGTATTTGAGATATCAAACACTTGTGAAGTATTAAAGATACCCATTATTCTATGTATGATTTGATATTTGAGTTCAAGGTTATATAAATATTCACTTTAGAAGTAAATCTTAGTTAAGGTTTATTTTAATTAAGAACAATATCATTCAAGATTGGAAAGTTCCAATGTAGCAATGGTTGTACTTAAGCCATAATACATTTTTCATTTAGTAGAAATTATTAATAGGATCAATAAGTTCTCTAATGAACTTGACATAGTTTTTTGCATTGTTTAAGATAGTAATATATTGTGAAACATTAGAGCCATGGGGCATGCAAAATGAGCTAAAGGCTCATCAAAGATGTAAGGATGTATTTAGGCAGTTTTTCTTCATTATGACGATAATTAAGATGGAAGTTGTAAGATTTAAGCTAGTGCTCACTATAGAAAATCTCGTAAATTTATATTATTAAGCCACTATCCCACCAAAACTATAATCGTCATATGGTGATATGGTATGAGATACTTAAACAAATGGCTTAGCGCAAATGGGAGATTCCTAGTTTATGCCCTACAACCAATCGATTGGTTATAATTCAGTGAAAAAATATTTAAAGGCATTTTTTACCTTATACAATTTTAAATGTATATGATAAAGTCCATAGGATATTTATACATTGCAAATGAAATTATAATGGATTATAATTATGAGATTCATATTGCATTTATATATTATTCCTAAATTGTTCATAGTCATTGTTATATTAAGATTAGACATTAATAGAATATAAAAAGACTAACACACATTATATTTTTTCTTATGAAGGAAGTAGTTGATCTCATAAGCTAAAGTATATAGATACTTGAAAAAAATATGGGTGCTTGTTTGAGAACAAGTTCACCGAACTGACCTGATATGAGAAATCCATCTGGAATATTACTTGTATGTCTATAGAATTTTCGTTGTGATGATTGTATAAGTGATCATTTGACTTGAGGTCTTCAAAGTTATCTTGTATAGGGATTGCTATATTTTGATACTTATTATGACCTATTTAATTGTAAGTTGTTCAATCGGTAGTCATTGAATATAGCATGAACTATATGGAGGTAGTTGTATGATTAAGATGGGATTCACCACCCTAAAGCAATTAGGGAGAATGTTCCGTTGTTTTCAATTATTATTGATTCGTAAAATCCTTGGCCAAGATAAAATGATGCTTTGTAAATAGTTTACAAATGTCATTAATTGAATTAACAACTAATGGTGGAGAACTAATATGATTGGATTAAAAAAAAGTAGAGATGAATTACATACTTTATCTAATCAGAACATTGTATGATAAAATGATTGAATTATATGAAAAAATTGTGCACGGAAAAGTTATCAAAACTACTTTGATATTCCTAGGTATTTAAGTGATTATGATGCATTGCTAGACACCAATCTTAATTTATAATTATAAATTATTTAATTAGAGAATTAAGATAAATTAAAGATAAATTAAAATGAGTTTTAATTTATCTAATTCTTATGAATTATACTTATAATTTATAATCATTGTCAATATATTTAGGGACCTAATGGGTCCCAAATATAGAATGGGTTGAAGAGAGCAAAGATATTTTTTAATCAACTTGGACCTGATTATAAATTTTGATAAACTTTATAATTAAATATGAGATATTTAATAAATAAGGATCAATATGAAATATTGGATCTTATTTTGGTATAATTGGTATTGAATTAGAATTATTTGTAATTCTAATTAAATTTTATTTGAAATTAGAATTTAATTTCAATTAAATTACTAAAACGTTCTAAAGTTATTATAAATAAGATTAAGCTCTAATGAAAGTAGCACTTCTTGCTTAACATTCTCTGTAAGAGTTACAGAGTTCTCTCAACTTGTTCCGTGGATACTGTTAAAGGCTAGGCACTTATATGACTACAATAGTTGAGCTAAATTGATTTTGGAAATAATTCTAGAGATACGACAAAAAAAGAATCAAGCTTCGGAATAAGGTACGAATTATCATTCATGCTTTATTATGATTTATGTATTAATCATTTTATGTAATTAAAATAATCTTGGTTTGTAGGAAATCAAAATATAAAAAAGTTTCATTATTCCATTGCGGTCAGGATCAGGTCCTATCCTAATTTCCCAACAAGAACAAAATAGAGGTCACAAGAAAAACAAAGGAAGGTATAAAGAGGAAACAAAAAGTGTGTACAGTTGCAAAAAAAAGGATGGGGAAAAAGAATATGGAAAAGGAAGATTAGGTTTTTTCTTTTAAATTTATTGTTTTCATATTAATTAAATTAATTTCTTATGTAAACGATTAATTCTACCAAGTTTAAGATTTTTAAATAATTAACTCTTAATTTAAATTTTTTCTAGCTTGACGGAGGCTTTTAGGCTGCGATTTAGAAGAATAAGGGGTGTCTTGGGCGGCGGTGCATATTATGTGCCATTGCGGAAGCTCTCATAGTATTTTTTGCTGATATGTCTATTATGTCTAGAAATTGTTTTTCATAGCTCTCCGTTTATAGATTTATTCCTAATTTTACTTGGACTAAGTCCTTCAAAGTGCTCCATTTATAGATTATTTACAATAACATTTTGACTAAGTGCCTATTTGAATAGGCTTTTGAGAGATCAATAAGTACTTTTCTTCACCACAAAATTTTGTTTAAAATGGTGTTTAGCTATAAAATAAAAAAATACTTCTTTAATAAATATGACTATTTTTACAACCAAAATACAATTTTTTAAGAAACTTAAATTTGGAGCTTCTCAAAAAAGCCTCTCAAATGACCTTTTCGAGTCGATTTTCATATAAATTAATGAGTCTATTTTTAGTCCTTTTACTTTATATTTTACACATAATTCTCACAATATTTACAAACTCTTCTTCACATTTATCTTGTAAATTCATCTTCTTTAATTTATTGCAAATCTTCTTGTATTATAATAAAATGCAAAATTTATTATGTATTTCACTATTTACTCAACTTAAAATATATATTTTAAGATTTATATAATATTATTTGTCCTTTTTTTTATATTTAATATTTATTTTTTATAGTAGTTTTACTTATGTTATAATCCATATAAAAGATTTGATTAGATACATTTTTATATATGTTTCATATTGTTTAAAATTATATAATAATTAATATGTTGTGCTTTGCATATTGTTTACCATATTGTAAATAATATTTATATGCATAAATAATTTTTATTACAAAATAAGATATAGTTAAAATTAAAAGTATATTTTATTTTTATGTTGTCAAACAATTTATTGTATGAAGTTCTTTTAAAAAGGCTCGTTTTTAAATGACAGCTAAACAGTCAACTGACTTCTTAGAAAAATTCTTCTAAAAAAATATTTTCAAAAAAAATCTATTAATATAAACCCAACTAAACAAAGGTTAAATCTCCTTCTGGGCTTGCATCTATTATGTCTTGAAGTTGAATTAATTGAACTCTTTTTCTTGTAATAACATTGCATGAATAAACTGCCTACGATTTAGTTGAAAAGTAAGATTAAGACGAGTATAAGAATATAAAGCATCCCAATTCCTTTGATATTTGAAACTCCGCCTGTCGGCCACCACCACATTTTTTATAAGATAAGCAGCGTTTCAAGTTTCCTGCAGGTGATACGACAGAACTGGAGCAAAATCAACTGATAAACTTCTGCTTAACATTCTGCTACAGGTTACTGTTAGAACTTGTCAAGTCGATAGTAGTTTAAGTTACATGTATGATGCATCAGCGTAAACTACGTAAAAATTTTCAAGCCAAAGCCTCCTTTTGAGTAAGCGTGTTCAGTTCCCTTTCAACTAAAATTTATCATACTGGAAGAAGTTTGCAGCGGAACTAGACCCGAATCACCAAAAATCCCCACACGAACAAACTCCATCCTTAAAATGATGAAACCGATTTTTATCTCTCACAACTATTTCCCTATTCACAAGCTTTGAGATAAACTTGGTGGCTTCATGACAATTGATGCATGCACGAAGATTTTTTGTTATCCTAAGAGTAGTTCCAGGGGGAGTATTTATAATCCCGTAGGCAATTGCTAGCCTCTCACTATGATTGCAAAGCATCTCCTCTGTTTCTTCATCGATCAGATCATGCAAAATAGAATCTTTGTCCGGAATGAATCCAGCTTCCTTCAACCTTCTTTCTAAATTCTCAACCTCCTCAAATATTTCTTTGTATCTTGGATGGGACTTGTCCCCAACTCGAAATGCTTGAAGCTTTCCGTCAATCTCAATCGAACTATAACTGAGGTCCTTACTCAGACCTTTATCCTTCATCAACTCTCGCAGGTTGGCAACATGATCCCACATGCGAGCAGAGGCATAGAGATTGGATAACTGAACATAGTGGCCTATGTTATAGGGATCCAACGAGAAAAGCTTTTCAGCACTATATTCTCCCAGGGACACACGGCGATGAATTTTGCAAGCACTCAGAAGAGCTCCCCACACACTTACACCTGGTTCGATTGTCATTTCCCGGATAAAATTATAAGCTCGATCTAACTGGCCTGCACGCCCAAGAAGATCAACCACACTGGCGTAATGTTGTTGCTGTGGTTCAATCCCAAAGTCTCTCATGCAGTTGAAAAGATCCCATCCTTCTTCTACAAGTCCTGAATGGTTGCAAGCTGTTAGCAAGCCAATGAAGGTGACATCATTGGCACATACTCCAGCTTGTCTCATTGCGTGGAAAAGTTTAATGGATTCCTGTCCTTGGCCATGCAATCCATACCCTACAATCATTGCAGTCCACAGGACAACATCTTTGTCCAGTGTTCTTTCAAAGACAAGGCGGGCCAAATCTACCCGTCCGCATTTTGCATACATATCAATGAGTGCAGTGTTAACGTAAACCTCATTCCGCAACTCACTATTGTTGACATAATCATCCATCCATCGTGCAAGTTCAACAGAACCCACCTGCCCACAGGCTGAAATACTAGATGTCAGAGTAATAGTGTCTGGCCTTATCTTCCTAGTTAGCATTTGACGGAATAACTCGATAGCTTCTTCAGCATACCCATTTTTTGAATAACCGGAGATCATTGTATTCCACAAAATCAAATCCGGAACCTCCGTCTGATTGAAAAACCACTTAGCAATCATGACTTGCCCGCATTTTGCATACATGGCTGTCAGTGAAACAAGCAAATCGGGTTCAAGTTCAAGACCCATTTTAATCACACAACCATGAACAGATTTCCCATGTTTCAAGTCCTCTATATCGGTATATGCTCTGAGAACACTCACTAGTGCTATCCAATCAGGCTTCATACTCATTTTTCTCATCTGACAAAAAACTGTCAATGCTTCAAGAGGTTTCCCGTTTTGTGCATACCCAGAAATAATCGAAGTCCAAGAAACAATCGTCCTGTTGTCTAACCTATCAAAAACAAGATTAGCTTGCACGAGACGACCACATTTAGAATAAAATGCAACTAGACTATTTTGCGCAACAACATCTGATCCAAACCCAAGCCTAAATACCTGCCCATGTACTCGCCGACCCACTTCAAATGCCTGCAATGCACTGCAAGCCTTGAGGACAAGAGGGAGAGTAAAGGCATCAGAATTCACCCTCAGTCCCTGCATTCTCGCATACAATTGAAGAGCGGCCTTATACAAACCATGCCTGGAGTAGCACCTAATTATCGCATTCCACAGGAACACATTTGGCTGAGGAAACTCGTCAAACACTCTGCGCGCATATCTTATTTCTCCGAGATTCGCGACTCTATTGACAATTTTTCCAATTAAAAAACCACTAAACTGCAATCCAATCACTAACAAACGCGCATAAATTTGATTCAACTGAGTTTCACGCGTCGAATGATCAATAAGAGACGCGTACGACGACTCACGGCTGATGCTGCCAAACAGTTCTTTGCTCTCGGAGAAGGTGCTAAACTGGAAAGCAAAAGTAGAATAACGATAGTAGTCCTGAACCAATCTCGACGACACTAAAACTAAAACTAGTTGTCGAATTTTGGAGGAGGAAAAGGGGAAGCAGATAGAAGTGGAAGAAAAGGGAGAAGACAAGGCGAGTGCCATGTGGCAGTGGCTGTCTAGGAAAAACCTCCTCCTTATAGCAGAGGCCCTAAACGACGTCGATTCTTCAGAAACACTATTCTTCTTCTTGAGCACTTCAACAGACCCAAACCACTACTTTTGGTCATGGATCGTATAGGTGATGACCCTTAGATTTTTGTTTTTCTTAAGCATATTTTAAATAATTTTTGAAGTTTTAATAGGTTAATTATTTTTGAATTATTTAATTATAACAAAGTTAGTAAGATTTATTGCATTAATTAATGAAATTAAAGTGTTAACCTTACAAAGATGTTTAAAGGATATTTTTGACAAGACATTTACAGCCTGTTTGGAATGTACCTTTTTTGGAACTAAAAAATACAGATGAATTGAATTTATACGCGGGTTTAAAACTTACTTCCTTTGTAAGTTCAGTTCACGCTATCACTTGCGTGAATCGAACTCCTTTGGCTATTACGCTTCTTTTTAAACTTCAAAACCCAATAATACCCAAAAGCAATAACCATATCACAGCAAACCCAATAATACCCAAAGACAATAACCCTATCTATTAGCCCCGAAATTTTTTTTTTAAATATTATTTATTTATTTATTTATTTAATAAAGCATGATTAGACTAATTAAGTAATTTAGTTAGCATTAATTAAGATGATAGGAATTAAATATGATAGCATTAAATAGCATATGACATTAATTAGCATGTAATGGCATTAATGAATTAGGTAAGAGTTAGTAACATTTAATGTGTTAGTTGGCCTTAAGTTAATGTTAGAAAAGAATAGCCTTAAAGGAAAAATGGGCTTGAATAAGAAATGAATGGGCTTAAGTATAAGAAGGAAAGAAGAGAGGATATATATATGAAGTGGGCTTAAGTAAGTTTAAAGAGGAAATAAGAAAAGAGGAAGGAAAGGAAGATGAAGAAGGAGTAGGATGGGCTTTGTGCAAATGGGCTTAAGTTAAATGAAAGAGAAGTATAAAAGGAGGAAGAAATAAGTGAGTAGTAGGGAAAAGAGAAGGAAGAAACGAAAATAAGAGGGAGAGAGTGAGGAGTTTCGGTGGAATGGGAAGGAGAAGAGAAAAGAAGAAAAAGCTTTCCTAGGGTTTGAGATTCCAAGAGTTTGAGTGAGATTTGGAAGAAAGTCCAAGAAGGAAAAGTGTGGAGGAAGGCTAGAGCTTCATTTTGAACCAAGAAGCTCCTTGATTGAGTAGAGATTTGAGGTAAGCCATGAGTTTAAGGTTTAGTTTTGCTTAGGTTTTGAGTTAGAAAGATGAAGAATGGAATGGGTATAGTGATTTCCAAGTTGATTTCATGAAAGGTGTAACATGGGTTTTTAAATTGAAAAATCAGATTTCATTGGGTTAGGGTTTTCGAATTTCCATAATGTTTTTGTTAGGAATTGTGTCTTTAATGATTGTTTTGATGTTAAGGGATAGATTAAAGTATAGGTGAGGTGATGTTGCATGAATTTCAAGTTTTTCCCATTCTTGGGAAAATTCCAGCACTTGAATTTCTATTAAGTTGTGAATCTAAGATGGGTTTTTGCTTGTTATTATGAAGAGGGACAAGAAAGAAGAGAAGGGTAAGAGGAGGA
>JANIJH010000009.1:3729671-3740203 GCA_024520975.1 Erythroxylum areolatum | reverse complement strand
AACTAACTCAAACTGATTCTTGATTCAGACGTGATTTGCTTCCGTCTGCTTTTCATCGTCTGCTTTTGCTTCCGTCTACTTTTTCAATCTCCGTCTACTTTTTCATCTATCGTCTGTTTTTCAATCTCCGTTTGCTTTTCTTCTATCGTCTGCTTTTTCAATCTCTTTCTGCTTTTCTTCTATCGTCTGCTTTTTCAATCTCCGTCTGCTTTTCTTCTTTCGTCTACTTTTTCAATCTCCGTCTGCTTTTCATTCTTTCGTCTGCTTTTCAACATTATTTGTACTTCATCAAAATTATTTATGTAAAGTCATTTTGACTTAACAACTGGGTCATTTTTTAATCCTAGTGCCTATTTTAGACTAAGTTTTACAAAGAAAGCTAACGTTAATAGGAGAATGGTATTAACTATTACAATAATTATTGTCAACGAGATGACGCAACATCTCATAAGCTTACAAATAGAGGTTTATAAGGATGCTCTTAGTGATTTTGAGATGTCATTACTACTCATCAAAGGTACAAACTTAACCTAGGTTTTTTTTTCCACTTTTGTTACTTATTGGAAATCAATCATCACTTTATTATATTTACAATGTTACTTTTGTTGTCTTGTAGTTGCATGGTGGGACTAATTCAAAAGTGATGTTCCAGAATTGCAAATGTTTGCAATTCGAATTATGTGCCAATGTGTGAGTGTAAAAAGGTATGAAAGGAGTTAGAGCACATTTGAATTCATCCATTCTAAAAAAAAGAATAGATTAGAATGCAAAAGATTGAATGAATTGGTTTTTTTTATACAATATAAAGCTTTGAGAAAGGTATGGTATTATCATTTATCATTATTATTCTAAATATGATTTTTTGTAATTTCTAATAATTTTATTTTATTTATTTACTAGGATTTTTAATATAACAAGTAGTTCTATAGATCTAATTTACCTTGACTATATTGATCTTTTAGCGGATTGGGTTTTTAAGGAACTAAGGTTGATACATAAGAGTAACTTAGAGGATAATCTTGGATGGAAAAGTGTTAACATTCATTTGGTGCAATGAATTTAAATGATGATAAGGCTTCTCTTAATGATGAAGATTTTGTATCAAATAAGAATTGAAGACAATACAAGTTCAGTGGATATTCAATTGAATGAAGTTCTAAGTTTTCATTTCTTCTCTTTTTTTGAAGTAATTATTCTTTATTATTTGATAAAATTGTAAAATTTAAAATACTTTGTATTATCCTTATTTTTTATTTGTATGATAATTAAATAACCTTTTTTATATTAATAATGGTTGTTGTTTATATGTGAAATATGTGAAAATAATAATAATATAAATAAATAGATTATTGTTATTTCAAACATCTATTACTATGATTTTTGGGTACAAGATTTATATAAAATTAACAGTTATATAGCACAATATATTAAAGGAATATTTTGGAATTAAAAAAATTCCAGGGACTATTTTATAATTTTAGTATTAATCGATAGCAATATAGTACTATACTAAAACTAGATTCAATATCGATATCAATATGGCATTCATAATATTACCCAAACTATTTTTCTTCTTTGTAATGATTGCATTTAATTGAAAAAAAGATTTTTTCTAAAAGTAAATAAAATGTATAAGGAAATCAAAGAGAAAGCTAGAAGAAGTGGAAAATAAGAGAGATGACAACGCGAGTGCCATGTGATTGTCCTTAGTAAGAGAAACCTCCTCTTTATATGGGGGTCTTAAATGACATCAATTACTCTAAATCCCCATTCTCTTTAGTCTTAACAACGGTTCTTGTTGGACTTAAGTCTATAGATTTAGGCTCGAGCATAGCCAATCGACTTAAAATTTTAGGCTTAAACTTTATCCTTATTGGACTTAGGAGGCCTAAAGCCCGATTAAACTCGATAAAATATTTTAATTTAGTTGAGTCTAAGTTCGATCCAAATTCTAAAATTTTGAAAAGAAAAACCCAAGCCCAGCCTAAATTCTAATCAACTCATGCTAGACTCATTAACTTCAATTCATGTTAGACTAGTCAAGTTTTGTCAAGCCTAATTTCTCTTCTTTAACACTTTAAAAGACCCAAACCTTTTTTCGTTTTTCATGATGAATGAATTAATTGAAAGAAAAAAATATTTAAAGGTAAATGTAAAAGGGAATCCAAGTGGGAAAGCTATAGGAGATCCTAAAACACTAGAAATTCTTAGAAAACAATCAAAGAAAAGTTTAATCAACATAAAGAAAAGCATCAAGTTAACAAATTAAAGAAGAATCAAATACTCCAATGAGTATAATATATGTTTGACAATTTTAACTTTCCTTAATCCACTATTGGAGTCGTAAGTAGAATTACTATATGTGTTGCATAAATTCTTGAAATTTTTACTATTTCTTTCTTTTTACAAGGAATAAACCATACAGTTTAAAGCAAATTTAAATTAAACAACATTTTCTTTATAGTTATAGATGATCTTAGAGGTCTATTACATAAGGTTTTGCTAAAAATAAGCATTATACTACAAATTGCATCGTTGAAGAGTATAATTCCAAATCATCTAATAGTAAGAGCGTTTGAAGAATAAGTGATTATACATTTCAACTTCCACTTCTCAAAGAGTATCAAGATTGTTAAGAAGGGGAACAAAAAGAATGTGATCAATCTAGACCTTTTATTTGATAATTAGTCACAAAAGAATACTTACATTTGGAAGCTTATTAGAGAATCAAACCAAGTTATACCATAAGGTAGAAGGAAGGAGATAGGTATTAAGAAATTGAAAACGTAAAAGATTGGTGAATTTAAGAGAATTATGACACAACTAGATATCTACATTTTCTATAGATTTGTCAGGGGAATATAAATAAAGGTTTAGCCTTATTTGGGATAGAGCTCAACTAATGAAGTGGCCAATTCAAGGAGTTATAGTAAATGTTGGTTTAAACTTTTGTGACAAATGGTAATCTTTTAGTGATAGATTGGATACTCAAGAAACTTTCAAGGAGACCTATATATAAATTATCATATCAGAACTAAGTCTCTCTCCTATTCTTAATGATAAGGTTGATAACATCCCTAACCTTTGCCTATAACTTAAAATTTTATTTCATACTCCAAGAAGCGTTAGCTTTTTTCTTGATTATATAGAGGCTTCATTTTTTTTAAGAAATAGAAGTGAATCCATCTCACTCATACTGATTTTTTATGTGTGATAAGCTTTCATATTCTCTTTGTTAAGAGTAAGTTATTTGTTAACTAAATGGATGTGATGACCCTAGTCTTACTTTGGATTTTAGCAAGCATAGATTTGTCTATTTAACTTTAGTCTTGGTAGAATCCTTTTTATTAGTAGACCATTAAAAAAAATTTAGAGCTCTTTTAATTGATTAATAATCTTTGTTAAGAGGAAGAGCTGGGTGTATTAATATATACAAAGGCTTTTTAAAACAGAAATAATTAGTTGTCTCTTTATATAATAGAGGTTCTTATTGTTCCAATTAATGATCCTTTGTTGTATGATTATCTGTTTCTGTAAGTGCATAACATAACTGTAGTTAGCACAAGTGAGTACAAATCAATCCCACTAAAGACTGTTGGTTAACTATCCACTATTCACAAACTTAACAAGCTAGGCCAATGAATATGGATGATCAAATAAGAAAATAAAATAGATAATAGATCTAATTAATAAAACAATAATGTGATCAAGAATAAATCAATCTATAAATGAGCTAGACTAAATGAGAAATTCTCAAGGACATTACTATATTCAACTTTCCCTTGATTTAATGCATACCTCTAGTTTCTTAAACTAATAAGAGTTTCAAAGTTAGATCATATTCTCTCTTAGGACATACAACCCCTATTCATAGGTTAATCAACCTTTTTTTTAATCAAGATAACTTAAAAATGTTTTAACTTGCTCTATGAACTCTCTTAATAGATTTTACTTTAACCTAGGAAGATATAAACATACATCTTATCTCTTGAATCGTGATATATGAATCAAATATTGAATCTTTCACTTTCTCTCTTTCAATTCAATTAATTATAAAAATATGGATAAATCTTAAGAAAATTATAACTTCATTAAATCAAAAAATAAATTAAAATATATTATATCCTAGGCTCATCCTTCCTAAATTTATATATCAATTCAATTTTTTTTAAACCAAACAAAGAATATTAACACATAAACCATAAAGAAAACAAGATAAAATTCATTGTTCTTAAATCTTGAATTTTAATGGAATTATTGTTGAAATATTGTTCTATTTTTGAAGAATAACTAAATTTTGATTAAAACTGTTGTATAACAAGTTCAAAAAGGAATTCTTCATATTTTTTAGCCAAAAAATTTTCATCATTATGCCTTAATTTTTTGTATATCTTAAAACCCTAGTTTTTTAAAATTAATGTTAAGGCTGTGTAACGTGTTTATTTCATTCGAAATTATCCAAAGATCTACAACACCATCATGGAACCTATATGGGTCCATGTAAGATATCATATTTTTTATCCACGGGCAACACAAAGGAGTATAGAGCTACAAAGCAGAAACAGAAGCTATCACTTTTGAAAACGACCCTTAACATGGTAGCATATAAATGACATGCTTATAAGTCCTTATCCAGATCTTTCAAACTTGCTCCAATTTAGTCTAGTTATTCCTTTTTCTTGTATAGGCAAAATTAAGTCCTATGGTCCTCTATATTTCTCATAGAAACGCACCATCCAAGGAACACGACACCTATATTCTACTATATTTGGGCTATGTTTCAATAGAAGTCATTATGTTTCTTCTTACTCACTTAACACACCCTCATGTTCAACCTATGTTGAACAACATGGTGCGTAGACATTCTCATATTTATCCTGGATTGATGATACTAATTTAGGCAAAAGTTTATACAAAATGGTTTTAAAATTGAATTATTAAAAGAAGACGCAGAGAGAAAGAATTGAGCTTTTGGCCAGAGGGGAGTTTGAAAGTAGAACATATGCTTTAGGAGCTAAATACAAGAGTGAAAGATCAAGAGAAAAGTCAATCTTGGAAGAAAAACAAGGATTTGTTAAGATTCCTATAGAATTTAAGATTTAAGACTCAAGATGATGACTTCTTTGTCTTTGGTTATTTTCTTACTTTATTAGTGTTATTTATTATTTTTCATGATAATTATATTATAGATTTAGGTGGGATAGACCATAGGATGTATTGTTTTGAATTGATCTTCTGATGTAATAATAAAATACTTAGTTTCTTAATAATTATCCATGTTCTTATAATTGATTGAATTGAATGAACGAAAGTTAAAGGTTCAATTTTTTGTTTCATATATTAAGATTGAGAGATGATACGTATAATTACATCACAACATGGATACTAAGAATTATATGAGTTAAATGAGAGAAAACTATTTAGTCTTTCTAGTTTAGGGTAAAACTTATCACGAGGCTTCACAAATCAAGTAATGATTTCTTAAGTTGTCTTTATTAGAAAGAAATTTCAATTGATTTGATCTAAGGATAGTAGTCATGTTAGTCAAGAGAGAGCATAATTGTAACTTAGGAACTCTTATAGGTTAAAAAAATTAAAATTATTTATTAAATTAAATTAAAGTTGAAATATAGTGAAGTCCTAAGAGATATCTAATTTAAATATAATTTATTGATAGAATGCTTTCTTCTTAATTATTGCTTTGTTTTGGTATTCAAAATACTTGTTTTTCTTTTCAAGCAATCATATTTGATAGTGATGATTAAGATTTTAAATAATTAATAATTAGTGGAATTATCCTGTACTCAATAATGTTAATTATAGCTACGTCGTAAATTTGCAATATAAAATACACATTCATTCATATGGAATTATATAAGTATTGGTTAATTTTACTTATTTCTCCTGTTTCTCTGTTCTTGCTGCTGATTCCTTTGAGAGCTCAAGGGAACTAGAGTCCAAACTCAAATTCAGTTTCAAAACCAAATGCAGGGTGTTATTAAGGAGCCCTACTAGTTGATGTTGTGGTAAGCCAATCTTCTGGTTGATGATCATCCTTGGTCAAGTTTTAGCTTTCTGAGGAACAGAGGAGATTGGAAAAAAGAGTTGGAACAAAACCTAAGCAACAAAGCAGGAGGACTCTGAATGGAGTAGCTCGAGTACTAGTGTTGGTTTTTCTTAGAAACACAGGAGATGGGACAAGAACTAGAGATGATGCGGGAAGCCTCAAAATCAAGTAGTTCAAGTATTAGTTTTACCGAGAAGCGGAGGAGCTGGAAAGAACAGCTTGAAACAAAAAGAAGAAAGTCGGTGTAATAGTTGATGCGCAGCCTGAATCAAGTACCCTCTCTATTAGCTTTTGTAAGAAACTGAAGAGATCGAAATAGGAATTGGAGCACGAACTTGAAACAGAAAGCAAGATGAAGGTGATGCCGCAAGCCAAAAAAACAATCAACCGAAAGAGCAATCAGGTGTTCCAGCCTCCAGGTGACTGCTGTATTAATGAATTAAACTGATAGTTAATTACTTGGTCGTATCGTCTAGTTTACCAACTCATGTTTAATAAGAGGCACAGTTGTAAATCCATGTTCAATAAACTTGAGGAGGACATTTAGTTTAGAGAAACTAAATCCGTTCTAAGATGTTGGGCCATATGAATAGTGTACAATTGCAGGTGGCAAGAAGCTATACAAATATGCTGCCAACCATTTGTGAGAAACCACTACCTCAATGCATTATTGAACTCATCCAGCATAAAGGCTTGAGAAATCCCATGAACTATGAACTTCTTGGATTTCAAGATCTCTGGTGCCACAATCTCCACTCTGTTAATAGCCAACCGTCCTGTTTCGTTAGCATTTTCAGTAACATGAAGGTCATGCTCAGGAAGCAGTGTCCTTAACGAAGCTTTATCTGGCAATGAGACGAGTTCCAGGTACGTCAGTCTTTGAGGCAGTATATGAAACCTCAGGATCCTCTCCAAGATTGGTGAAGAGGCAACCATAAAGGCAAATTCTCTGGGTGTGAAAATGGTTAGAGAAGTTAAGTTTCTATGGTGTTCGAGAATCTCTTGAAGAACAGAGTTCAATCCTATTGCAAATGACACGAATCCATTAGAGCTCAGCACACGGACGATCCTGATCCAATCAACCATGTTCTTAGGGTCATTAGCATCCAAAACTGGAGTCGAATTGGCATCACATATTGAAGCTTGAATGGGGTCTAAACGTTTGTAGGAATCCTGAGTATCCAAAGTAGAAAATGGTCGAAGAACACCGTGAACTGCGATATTCTCTTCAAGAAATATATCGGGGTTGGACAAAAGTACATGATTGATCTCTACCCGTCTCTCAGTATTAACAACCTTGGTTAAAGCAACATTCTTTCCAGGAACAAGAGTAGGGAAGTAGCAACCTTGAGGCTTCTTTAAAAGATCATCCATGGAAAGTCTCAAAGGAGAGACATGGTGCTGTAACAAACGCTTAAAAAGGTGGAGAGGGAGAGAAGTGTTGGTGAAAGTTGAATCTTTAATGGCAAAGATGGTGGAATTTGGAGAAGCGAAGAAGATTTCGGGAGAAATCAGGAGAAAGTTGGCCATGAAATTGAACCCATATTTCCTTAGGGCTGCTGAGGCGTGGAGCGAGTGTTGGAGGCTGATAGGTGTTGTTGTAGGAGTTACTGCAGCGTAGTTGGAAGGAGAATGCAATGCGGTGTTGATAGCAAGAAATGCAAGGACTACAGAGATGGTGAAGAAGACTGGTCCTTGCCAACAATGGGAAGAGGTCGAAGCCATACCAGTGGAGTGTTTTCTTGAAGGGGAGGAGTACAATAATCTTGCATGAAATGTACTATCAAGATTTTATTGTTCTATGGCAAGTTCTGGTTTGAGCACAAAACCAACCATTCCGCAAGTTTCATTTCAACCATAATACATAGGTATCCCAATGTCCAGTCAAACGTAATATATGCAAAATTTTTATATTGGTTAACTTAACAAGTTTAGTCTGACTCTATTCTCAATCTTTATTTGAAACTTTTTATTATCTTTTTTTACATTAAGACCGAAAAGACTTTTGTGCATTTTCTTTTCCTTTAAATAAAAGAATGCATACGTCTTTCTACATAATAAAGAATATCCGCAACACTAACAATCTTATAATTTACCACCTAACATGAACTCCAGCAATAAGGGGTTAGTCTTTGCTTAAGTAAAGATAGGGGTTCGATCCCTGCTTGTATATGCAGTAGTGTTAAATATTTGGTGGTAGTATTTAGCCACTCTTTAGGCCCTATACAGTACGAGCGGAGAATAGTCTAAACGTGGTAATGACTTAAAGATGTCACTGATAGTTCAGGCTCACCTAAGACACCTCATGGTTTAACAAAAAAAAAAACAATAATCTCATAATTTGCACACCAACCCTAATGACGTATAATTTAAGAATTTTGTTTTCTTGCTTGCTTTAAAGAATTCAATTCATTTCAATAGCTTAATATCGATGCAAAAATGCTTGTCAAACTCTTTTAAAATTAGCTGACTCATTAAAATATTATAATGATGTCTAACAACTAAACAAAAGAATATTTATATTCATTTTTATAAACAAAAAATAATTGTTCTAATTTTTATAAGTTGGTTGACCTATGACCCAATCAGTCGACCTACCCTTTGTATGATATGAAGTTATTAAGTCTATGTTTGGTTGGATTTAAGATTTTTAATAGAATAAAATAGAAAAATAAATGGATGTAATAATATAAAATTATTGTTTGGAAGGAATGGAATAATTTAAAATGTATTATAGTGAAAAGTTATTTATCATTTTAGATTTCATCATAAACCTCCCAAATTGAAGATTTCTTATTTTTACTATTTAGGATAGAATGAGATGTAATATAAAACCATCATCTTCCATTCCATTTCATTATAAATCATCCTCACAAATGATGGAATAATATTCTATTTCATTTCATTTTATTAATAAACCTCTAACTAAATATAGTCTAAGTTGAAAACCAATTCTCTTACCAAAAAAGCTTTGTTGATCTTTACCTCACATGAATCAATTGGTGCTTGAGCAAAACCCATTTCAAATATCGGTACCGTTATTGGAATTAGTTCTAATACAGTATTGTACTAGTATTGATCAATACTAGGTATCATTTTAAATAATTTTTAAAATTTATAAAATAATTCCTAAATTTTTTAAAATTACAAAATAGTCCATTAGTATATTGTACTGTATACTTTATAATTTTATATCAACCATGTCTCTAAAAATTATAATAATAAAATTTTAAAATAAAACAATTTATTTATTTTTATTAACATTAAATTTCACATGTAAATAATAACTACAATTAATATGAAAAATATAATCATCATACAAATATAAAATTAAGAATAATACAAAATATTTAAAATACTAACATTTCATGACATAATAAATAATGATTACATCAAAAAAGTCAAATAAAAAGAATAATAAATATCATTTAATCTTTAACTATTACAATTTACAACAAAAGTTTGTGATGAAGAAACAATCAACTAGAAGTGAAAGTTGAAACAAAAATACTTACAAGTACATTGCATATATAGAATTTAACATATACATCAAATCTAAGTAAAATTTAAAGAAGAGAAGAAACATAAATCTGGAACTTTAATCAATCAGATATGGGATACCCACTATAATTGCATTGACCTCAATTTTCATTTAGTACAAAATTTTCATCATTGAGAAGAGCCTCATTATCACCATCATTCAAATTCATTGCACTAAATGACATATCAATGCTTTCACATATAAGATTATCTTCCAAGTCACTCTTATCTATTAAACTCGATTCTTAAAAACTTAATCAGCTAAAAGATTGATATTATCAATGTAAATTGGATCTACTAAACTACTCGTTCTATTAAGAGTTTTAGTAAACAATAAAATTAAATTATTAAAAAAATAAGAAAGTATATCTAACTTAATAATATTAATAACATACCTTTCCTAAAGCTTTAAATTATATCAAACAAAAACTAAGTCATTCAATCTTTTGTGCTCCAATCTATTCCTTTTCTTGGAATAAATGAATTAAAATATGTTTCGATTCCTTTCATAACCTCCAATTCCATCACACATAGTTGAACACTCATAAGTAACTTGAAGTCATTCTTCTTTCTTCCAAACAACTTTTAATTTCATAAATATAGTTACTCAAACGTTTACCTTTATAGTCATCAATAGAAGGAGCTTTGTATTCCTGACTATAAGAGGCTATAGTATCCACCATAGTCTGACAATAATAAGATTAGGAAGCATTGAATGTTATACATGAATCATACCACCATCTAGCTATTGCTGTAACATCCCGTCCCCATATTAAGGATTGTGACCCGAAATTTCAGTTCATGCGAGCTCAAAGAGAAATTGAGACTAAGGAATGCATTTTTTCTTTCTCATGCATCATGTTAGTATATATGCACATGAATACGTAATGTTTCGGATAAAAAGTGTACATGCATTCATTGACAA
>JANIJH010000009.1:3706727-3723588 GCA_024520975.1 Erythroxylum areolatum | reverse complement strand
GTGAAATTGTGCAATGTGATGATTAAATATGCAACAATGTGAATATATGTTATATGGAACGTTGTGTTGCATGAATTAAGTGAACCATCGATGATGGTTTCTCACTGAGTTCGCAAAACTCATCCAAAATTTGCAATTATTTTTCAGGACTCAGAAGAATACCCCGTTAGACAACGGGCGTATAACGTCTGCTGGTTAATGAAGTAGAGAAGGGGTCGGGATCAGTTCGTGTCTACATTAGTGGATTTTATTTTCTGAATTTCTGTATTAATGATATTGTATTTATGAAAAGGGCCCCGAGGGCATTGAATTGTTTATGTAAATTGTTTTCCGCCTAAATTATAACGTGTGTGTGTATGTGTTAACAAAAAAAAATTTATACTGAGTTTTGACTGAGTGATGTAGCACGCCACCTTTGCGGGGCACGGACTCGGATATCATCTTCGATGTCGGGTTCGAGTCATGCGGGAGTGGGGTGTTACATTTCACCATACTATACCCCACTTGGTTATGAGTATGGCCGAAGTGTCAACTCTCACAAGACTGACTATGTCAAATCTAGTCTAAGTGATATCGGTTCTCGTCCTCGGACTCATTATGCTATATGTCAATGAAGACATTCTTAATGACACATGTACTCTGACTAGAGATTTATAAGTAATGACTCCAATAAGAGACCGTGAGTATAATCTTCTGCTATCACATAAGTGATGAATCCTCTATTAGCTACTCAATTACTTTTGAATACCTCAAGCTGTACGCAATCACCACTCTATAATCGACCTCTACAAGGCAACAAGGAATGAAGTTAAAGCATAGAATCAGTATCCAAGATATTCTTGAGTACCTTAAGTCTAAGGATACTTGCACTATTGCTATGATGAGATTATCACTGAGATTAGAATAGGGCATCCATGTGATGATCTTATGGTAGATCATCCAATGTACTTACTACCTCTAGTAAGCATCCACATCTTAACTCTAAATATCTCATATTCGCAGTTTCTAAGATCTACTACTTAATCAAATCAAGGAGTTTGACATGTTCTAGTCTATCCAGATTAACGATGTCCAGTCTCATTAATCCTATGACTAGGGACAATTTAGATACTGATATAATTGCATATGATAGGAATCTCAATATTATGATCACGTCATGATTTCCTTCATGCTATGTCATATATCATGGACTTTATTAATTTGCTTGTGAATCAATATGAATTCATAAATAATGAACACCAAATTAATGAAAAATGCCTTTCTTTATTATTAAAAATAAAGTCTATACACAACTTTGTACAAAATAAGCTAAAGGTGATTGCCTTTAGGGCACTACTCTAACAAATCTCCCACTTGACCTAAAACCAATCACCTTGGTATCTAATACTATAGGAGAGTACATGAGAATCAAAGTTATTATGTGACAATGGCTTCATCAATGGATTAGTAATATCTTGCTCAGTGGGAATTCCCTCTATTTGTACATCACCTCGACCAATGATCCCCCTAATCAGATGATATCTACGAAGTATATGCTTGGACTGTTTATGAGACCTTGGTTCCTTCGCTTGTGCAATAGCCCCATTATTGTCACAATACAACTATATGGGCCCATCATTGCTAGGAACCACACCAAGTTCAGTAATGAACTTCTTGATCTAATCTGCTTCCTTTATTATGTCTGAAGTGGCAATGTACTCTACCTCGGTTGTTGAATTGGCAATCATCTCTTGTTTAGAACTCTTCTCACTGACCTCCCCGCTGTTCAGTATGAATATATAACTTAATTGAGATTTGGAATCATCCTTATCAGATTGAAAATTGGTATTTATATACCCACTCACTTTTAGATTTCTATCTTCATATATCAAGAAATCATCCTAGTCCTTTGCAAGTACTTGAGGATGTTTTTGATAGTCACCCAATGACCCTCACCAGGATCTGATTGGTATTTGCTCATAACACTTAGAGCATATGATACATCGAGTCTCATACATAGTATAGCATACATGATAGATCCTACTGCAGATGTGTAAGGAATCATATTCATACATGTCCTCTCAGCTTATGTCTTAGAACACATAGATTTCAAGAGTGTTATCCTATGAGTCATAGGAAGATACCCTTTCTTGGACTACTCCATGTTAAACCTCTTTAGCATCTTATCTATATACGTTGATTGTGAAAGACCAAGCAACCTTTTCGATCTATCTCTATAGATCTTTATCCCAAGGATATAAGTTGCTTCACCAAGATCTTTCATGGCAAATTATTTGGACAACCAAATCTTCACAGATTGTAGCATAGAGACATCGTTTCCTAGTAATAATATGACATCTACATATAGCACAAGTAATACGATTGCACTCCCACTAACCTTCTTATACACACAGGGTTTGTCTAGAATTTGTGAGAAACTAACTTTTTGATTATCTCATCAAGGTGGATATTCCCATTACTAGATGCTTGCTTTAATCCATAAATGGATTTCTGAAGCTTGCATACCTTTTCGCCATCATAGGAGATGAAGCCCTCTAGTTGTATCATATATACATCCTCGACTAGATTTTCATCTAGGAAAGTTGCCTTCACATCCATTTGCCATATCTCATAATCATAATGAGTAACAATGGCTAGCAGTATCGTAATGGATTTAAGCATTGCTACTAGGTTGAAGGTCTCATCGTAGTCAATTCCTTGTCTTTGACAGAAACCTTTGGCCACAAGCCTTGCTTTATAGGTAATCACATTACCATCCACGTCGATTTTCTTTTTGAAAACCCATTTACTCCCTATGGGTTTTATTCCTTCAAGTGCCTCAACGAAATTCCATACTTGGTTTTCATACATGGAATCCATTTCTTTTTTCATGGCACTAAGCCATTTCTCAGACTCTGAACTCTTCAGAACCTCTTTATGAGTAATAGGCTTATTATCTTCTATAAGTAATACATTATTCTGTTCAATCACAAGAAATCCATATCTCTCAGGAACAGAGCGTATCCTACGTGACCTACGAACTTCCTGTGTTGAAGAAGGTTAAACTATTACTTCATCTGTATAAGTCACAATCTCAAGTTCAGGTAGTTGATCTGCATCTGTTTGAGCATCTTGAACTTCTTCAAGCTTAATTTTGCTCCCACTGTCTTTTTTTAAAAGAAACTCTTTCTCTAAAAAGACAGCATGCTTTGAAACAAACACTTTTTGTTCCTTGGCAAGGTAAATGTTAGACCTTGGAAAAATTTTTCTTTAAAGTAAGCATGATTTAAAATAATTTTGGAGTTTTGATAGATTTAAATTTTGGAGCTATACTTAGGTTAAGATTAGTAGGATTTGTTGAATTGGTAAGTGGAAATTAAAGTGTTAATATAATAAGAATGTTCAAGGACGTTTTTGGGAGATCACTTTAGCATAAAAGAACATAAGCTTATAATTAAAGGTAAGATAGACTTTTGGGCTCATTAAGGGTAGGAATGGGAAAGGAATGTGTTTGATTTGCTTATAAAGAGGAGAGAATCGTGAATTGAAGAGGGAAAAGAGAGGGAAAACGAAATTAAAAGAGAGAGGAGGAAGGTTTCGGAGAAAGGAGGAAAGGAGATAAATCAAACTCGTTAAGGTATGTTAACCATCTTTCCTTCTTGCTCTATTGAAGGAAAAGGGGTTAGTGTAGAGAATGGAAAAGTTGGTGTGGGAAGAAAATGGAGTAGGAGAACCCAATTGATTTTAGGGTTCCTAAACTAGGTCTTGGGTTTTCTAACCTAAGTGGGTTATGGGTAAGTTAGATTTGAGTTCAGTTTGTGTTTGGTTGAAATTTTTGTAAATTTTTGAAGTTTTCGAATTTTATTGAAATGTTGTTTTGAATGAAACGTTGGTTATTGTAGGGAACCAAGGAAACCCTAACTAAGAGTAAAGGAAAAGGCAAGCTTGACTTGCTATTCGCGAGCTAATTAGGTGGACAATGTATTTATAGTTATTGTGTGATTGAACAAATTCTTGCCTATGTGTGGATATGTAATATAAAAAAATTATGTTTTGATCAATGTTATGCCTTGATATGTGTCACGGCATTTTGTATAAATGGAAAGTATGAAAGCATTTGATAAAATGATTTGAGCATATTTATGTGCTTCTGTTTGGACGAGAGTAGAACTATTCTGTTCGTCACGTGCAGGTTGACAAGAGCCTTCTCCCGGCTTTCCGCTTGTGGCATATGAACTCCAAAAAATAGACTCATTCTGTTCATAGGGTAAACTTTGGTTTCCTCATTCTATTTCATGGAACCCTCGAGCCGTTTGTGGTGCATTGTATTTTAAATTGTCAAAATTGAAGCATATTGAGTGTTATGTGTTAGGAGCTAAATTTGATAAATGTTTATAATGCTTAAATAAAGTATAAATGCTAGACATATATATACATATGCTTGATTTTGGTCGATTGTCAATGGCTATGAATATATATTAGCCACTAAGTTGTGTAGCTCACCCCACTACTCCCTCCTCAGGTGCAGAATAAGAAAGTTAGCAATCCTTGCAAGGCATCGGAAGCTCCAAGATATTAGAAGCTTTGTAACTAAGTTAGCTCAATCACTTTTGGACAACTCCATAAGCATGTTAAACATTAAGCATCTCATATACGTTGTAATTGTGTTAAGCTTTTGTTTTAATGTCAATATGTAATTAACATTATGTGTGAGCTTTTAGTTATTTTGGTAAAAGAGTTTGAACTGAAAAGTTCCTCAGGTGTATATGCATTTTTCTTTATAGTTATTCGTTTCAAAATTCAAGTCTTTTCTAGGTATAGAAATCGTGTTCCATCTTTAGGGCAAATCAGGGCTCAATGGAGGTAAAATTTGTTAAAGTTGTCCACCGCAAGTTGTAGCATATCCTTCTAGCTTTCAAATGATTTATAGTATGAAATTTTTGGATTTCTAAGCCGAAAGTTAGGGTCCTTGTAAAGGAAGAAGTATCTTTTGTCTTTCACTTTTTCTGCCTTTTGCTTCTTCTGTGATGACATCATCTTCTTCTGTGTTTCTTTTATGATGACGTCATCTTCTTCTGTGTTTTGCTTCGTTTGTGTTTTGCTTCTTCTTACTTTTTCTTCTTCTGTGATGATGTCATCTTCTTTTGTGTTTCTTCTATGATGATGTTTGCTTCGTCTGTGTTTCACTTCTTCTTAGTTTTGCTTCTTCTGTGATGACGTCATCTTCTTCTGTGTTTTGCTTCATCTATGTTTCGCTTCTTCTTAGTTTTGCTTCTTCTGTCTTTTGTTTCTTCTTAGTTTCGCTTCTTCTGTCTTTTGCTTCTTCTTAGTTTCACTTCTTCTGTCTTTTGCTTCTTCTGTGTTTTGTTGACGTATCTTCTTCTATGTTTTGCTGACGTGTCTTCTTCTGTCTTTTGCTTCTTCTTAGTTTTGCTTCTTCTGTCTTTTTCTCCTTCTTAGTTTCACTTCTTCTGTCTTTTGCTTCTTTTGTGTTTTGCTGATGTGTCTTCTTATGTGTTTTGCTGACGTGTCTTCTTCTGTCTTTTGCTTCTTCTTAGTTTCGCTTCTTCTGTCTTTTGCTTCTTTTGTGTTTTGCTGACGTGTCTTCTCCTTTGTTTTGCTGACGTGTCTTCTTCTGTCTTTTGCTTCTTCTTAGTTTTGCTTCTTCTGTCTTTTGCTCCTTTTCGGTTTCGCTTCTTTTGTCTTTTGCTTCTTCTGTGTTTTGCTGACACGTCTTCTTCTGTATTTTGCTGACATGTCTTCTTCTGTCTTTTGCTTCTTTTTAGTTTTGCTTCTTTTGTCTTTTGCTTCTTCTTAGTTTTGTTTCTTCTGTCTTTTGCTGACGCGTCTTCTTCTGTGTTTTGCTGACGTGTCTTCTTCTGTCTTTTGCTTCTTCTCAGTTTCGCTTCTTCTGTCTTTTGCTTCTTCTCAGTTTCACTTCTTCTGTCTTTTACTTCTTCTTAGTTTTGCTCCTTCTGTCTTTCGCTTCTTCTGTGTTACTGTTCATAAACTTCTTCTGGATTACTGTTCATAAACTTCTTCTGGATTACTGTTCATCTTATATCTTCTGTTCCATTTTTTATCCTTCAGAAGATGGAATTTGTCTTCGAGGTCTTTATGAAAATTGTAGCTCTTGAGGTCCTCTTTCAAACCATTTAAAGAACACCTTAATCCAAGTTTTCTCTAGGGGAAGTTTTGCTAAACGTCCCGAAATAGGCATAGTATAGTTGAGGGCAAGTATCTTCTTCTGTGTTTGATTTCGAATGCTGGGCTTCGGAAGCAGGGTCCAGTAGTAAAATTGATATCCCATTGTTTCTTTAGAATATCCTACGAATAAACACTTTTTGGACTTCGAATCAAGTTTATCTGACTATATCCACGTCACATAAGTCAGACAGCCCCAAATTTTCAAATGAGAAAGATTGGATTTTTTGTTAGTCCACATCTCATATAGAGTAACATCAATTGTCTTTGATAGAACTCTGTTTAGCAAATAAACAACTATCTCAAGTACATACCCCTAAAAGGATTTTAATAAATTTGCAAAGCCCATCATCGATCGTACCATGTCTAACAAGGTTCAGTTTCTCCTTTCGGCCACACTATTTTATTATGGTGTGTAAGGTGGAGTCCATTGAGATAAAATCTCATTATCTCTAAGATAATTTAAAAATTATTGGTCTAAGTATTCCCCACCTCGATCAAATCATAGAGTCTTGATACCTTTCCCAAATTAGTTTCCTATTTCATTTCTGAATTGTTTGAACTTTTCAAATGCATCATACTTGTATCTCATCAGATACAGACACCCATATCGAGAATTGTCATCGATAAAGGTAATAAAGTAAAGAAAACCACTTCTAGCATGGATGGACATCGAACCACATACATTTGAATGTATTAGGTCTAATACTCTAGTCACTCATTCACCCTTTCCCTTAAAGGTTAACTTAGTCATCTTGCCTAATAAACAAGATTCACACATGTCATATGATTCATAATCAAAAGACCCTAAACTACTACTCTTATGGAGCTTAGTTATGTGTCTCTCATTTATATGGCCAAAGCAACAATGCCATAAGTAAGTTGATTTTAAATTGTCCCGTTTATGTCTTTTCGTGTCATTGACATTCATAATTGGATGCGACATATCTAATACGTAAATTCCATTGCATAATATACCAGTACTATGAAGCATTCCATTCAAACTAACAGAACAACCATTGCTATTGAAATTCAAATGGAAACCAACTTTATTTAAATAAGAAACAAATAATATGTTCTTTGTTAAAAATAGGTACAAAATAACAATCATCTAGTTTAACTTCTAGCCCACTAAGTAGTGACAAAAAATTAGTATCTACGACTAATGCAACAACTCTTACTCCATTGCCCACGCATAGGCCCAGTTCTCCCTTCATAAGCTATCTACTATCCCTGAGGCCCTATATATCATTACATATGTGTGAGCTACAACCAGTATCTAATACCCGTATGTTATGATTAGAAATAGTATTAACCTCAATGACAAACATACCTAAAGGAGCCGGGGCATCTGATGCCTGCTTCTTCTTTAAGGACTCCAGATAGACTTTATAGTTTTGCTTCCAGTGGGCAGTCTTACCACAATGGAAGCAAGTTCTTTTCAGTGCAGTTTCTTTGAGTTTCTTTTTGGCTGCACTTCCTTTTGGTTTCTTAGACCGTTTCTTCTTTAGGTTATTTTTTCTTGAACCAAAAGAAGAAGAGACTACCAATAGCACTGGCTTACTATCCTTCTTGACAGCTTGCTCTGCTGTCTTGAGCATATTAATCAACTCAGGGATTGTCGTGGAGATTTAATTCATCCGATAGTTCAACACAAACTGTGAATAACTATCAAATAATCTAACCAAAATTAAGTCAACACTTAATTCATAATCCATAACAAAACCTATGGTGTCTAACCTCTCAATATAACCATTCATCTTCAGTACAACTGCACTGCAGATGTCCCCGAAGTCAGCTTAGTTGTTAAAAGCAACCTCGAGGTCTCGAACTTGTCAGACTAAGCTTGCTCATCAAAAAGCTCTCTAAAATGAAACATTATAGTATTAGCATCCTTATACTCATGCTGCTTCTACAACTCTAGTAACATAGTGGCTAGCATAATATAGGTAGCCAAGTCACTAACTTTGAGATGTTTACGATATGCTATCTAATCCTCATGAGAAGCATCAACAGCAGGTGGATCAGGAAGTGGAACGTCTAGGACATAGCTTAGCTCCTCATATATGAGAAAAATTTTCAGATTTCCCAACCAATCAACAAAATTTGGTCTATTTAATTTATTAGAATCTATAAGTGAGCGCAAATTCATACTGGAAGACATCTTCAATCAACCTAAATATGAAGACAGAAAGAATATTAGAATAGAAATAAATGCATGATCATAAGGGCTTGCATGACATGCATATGGCTCCCACTAGTTTCAAAGAATCCATAGCCCTCACTACGAATCCAAGAAAAATTAGGACAAAGTGTCCTAGTGGGTTGATATCTGATATTACTAAGAATGACCTTGGGTTTACCCAACAAGCCATCTTAGGCCAATCGGTAGGTATCGGTCATATCAATTACATTATAGATGCAACTATCTTATAGTGCTATTAACTCGTGATGTATGCACACACATTGGGTTATCAACTCTTTATGTGCGTACATCTGATATATGCTACCCAATTGTGCCCCTATCTACATTGACCTTGAGTTTACTCATCAAATCAACGTTTCTAATGAAAACCCACCCATTAATTCAAAAATCTTATTTCCATAGTTTGAACATATCCGTACAAAGTGAGCTTGGGTTTACCCAACAACCCTAACTCTAAAAGAATTCTAGTTCTCCCTATATTGATGGAAGGTGTTAGTTTTCATATTATATGTAAGGGATTTAATACTCTGGTCTCATCTAAGTCATACGATTATAGTCATAATGATTATATAGAATGATTTAAGACGTGTCATCAATCACATTGAATCTATATCCATAATCATCCATCATCCCACCTAACCAATCCTAGCATGCATTCTTTAATGCAACCATCTCATAAGGTGAATAGGTTGTGACGTGTTATGAATCTAAAGATTTGACATTCGATTTAACTCTTGAACCGAATTGCTTTCTAACGTTGGCATCAGCTAATTTCTCAATCCATATGTTTTCAATTCCAATTCAAAATACCAATATACCAAATGTAATACCCTCTACTCAGATGTACCAATTAAACACTTTAATTGTATCATACTTGCCATATCTAAGCATACTAGACATGAAATGCTAGAAATAGATTAATACAATATTAATCTCTTAGATTTCCAAATAATTTGAGCACATCAAACTATCACCTTAAGTATCTCTAGGTAGTCTCCACTTCATCAAGACTACTTTGGCACTTGTGACATAAATAGTGACAGCCAAAACAATCAAGACAACTGAATATACTAACGAGACGCTAATATGACATATTTGACATTTGAAAATTTTTAGAAACCCAATTTCAAGCAAATTAGTTTGGCATGTATACAACATCAAAGTAACATATTTTTTATCACATAAAAATGATTCGAGGCATTGAAACCAAAAAACACACAATCACCACTTCAAACAAACCAGGTCTAACTGTTTTCTCCAAAATGTCCAGCTTTATCTTTTTCTTGAAAAAATCATTGAAACAATTTCAATAAATGCTAAGAAAATTAAAAAGGTTATAACATGTTCACAACATGTTCCATGAATTTTTTAAGAATTTATTTCCAACAAAAACTCAACCAACCTCAGCAACCAAGCTAATCCAGAATATGTGTTTCTCAACACAGACATTCCCAACAGCACACATGAAATTCTAAAATAAATATTCAATCACCTGGAAAACTTTTTTCCATCTTCATAGACATTTATAAACATCTAGAAAGACGGTGAAAGAACATCCCAAAAAAATTCTAGAATTTATTCTCAAATTTGCAAGCATGCCTGTTCATGTAATGTGCATAAACGCAGCAACTAGAACAATAGGGAATTAATTAGCAAAAACATAACAAATCACATTGATAATTTTTTTCCTTCCACATACATATTCAGTAACGTCTCGTGAGCAAATCTAGGTAAGAAAATTTCAAAAACAATATCTCTATACTGATTTCGAATTCAACACAATCAAAATGCGCAACTGTCACAACCAATCGGTAGCATCACACATGTTATGGTTTCTTCTTTATAAGGGGCACAAGTGGCTCTAATATCACTGTAGGAAAATCCCGGTGTGTGCATCATATACACACAGCACAAAAAATAAAAAAAAATTGTTCCGAAACTTTCCCCAAGTCTAGGATCTATGTGCCTATATAAGGAAATATTATAAAACTTAGCTGAATATTCCCAATTCACATAGATGTTCATAACATATATATATATATAGGAATTCATGGCATTTATAAATCAATCATTCATATAATAACCATGTACCTTGTATGTAGTCTCCTTCATTTTTTGATCTTCTATTCGTCGGGTTGTCGCAAACCACAACAACCAAAACAGACCGTCTTTAACAGTATCTACGTAAAGATCGAAGAAACTAACCGAATCAAACTTTTTGATCTGAAAATGGCTATAACAAAGACAAGAGTGCTAACTGTCTTCTTTGTTCTATGGAGAACAAAACTATGAAAGAAAATGAAGAGGAAGAAGATGAAGATGAGGAGAATGAGGTGAGAATCGCGAAGAAGGCTTACTTAACCATTTTTCGCGATTTTCATCATCTTGCTTTTTTGCTTTTGTCTTTTATTGTTTATCTTTTATCATTTAAAGACAATAAATGTATAACTTTAAAGAAGCCTCTCTTCTTTTTTTCACCTTACACATATCTTTTATATATATATGCTGAGGTAGTCTAGTTACACTAGTGTCAGTTCTATCGGATCTTGGTGTAAAAAAAACACCAAAGACCTGTTCCAACAATATACCATCGCGATCTCATCAAAACATATCCTAATCTCGTTGGGATCCATTTTGCTCTATTACTTTATATAGAAATAAGATGTAATATAAAATTCTCCTCCTCTATCTCATTCCATTCAATTCATTATAAAACTTCCTCTCAAACGATAGAATAATATTAAATTTTATTTTATTCCATTATAAAACTCTCTAGCTAAGCTACCAGGTGATTTCTTCCATTCAATTTTTGTGAATCTCATTTATTGAATGGATTGATCGGAAGAAACAATAAAGAACTTAGAAATGCGAACTTGTAGCCTGGTCGATGACTTTGTATCTCTTAATTGTAATACTGGAAAAGCAAGAGTCAAATGGCACTGAAGCTATGCCGTTTTAAGGATCTCCATTCGTATCTGGAAATCCATAGTCAAGCATCTTTCCATTTCCATAGTCTTAGTCCAAATATTTGCAGTAGTAATAATCGCTTGATTTGTTGCATTAACGTCGGGGAGTTCCTTCTTGTGTTTTTACGATACATATACAGCTCTTTTTTGCCCTTTTTCTCTTCTTCCAAGAGAGATCTTAGTAAGCAAGAATCCAGATCCAAACAGTATAATTGCTTAAGATCCTTCTGTTTGCTTTCTTCAAGGTCAATCGATAGTCAAAAGATGGATCTGGTTTTCCCTTATTCACCGTAGTTTTTTTCTTTTGCACCAAGAATCAAATTTTTTTTTCCTACTCAAAAACACATACAAAGATGTGACAAGTTAACAGCACAATAATCAAATTCTAAATTCTATGCACAATATCCTCATATGCTACACTAATCTCATCTAATGTTGTTGTATAACTCAATCCTTCCTGTTCTATCCCTACTTTCCACAAGGTACAGAAATGAGATGATACTAATTAATCATAACATCCTCAGTGACCACCATTGTTAGTCGCATCTCTTTTCTTCGTTACTCGAATGTAGGCAAAAACAGCCGCAAAAATGGCAGTGACAAGGCCGCCAATGATGACACCACCACCGGCAACTGACTTATCTGATGAATGATGCTTTCCTAGCCGCCTGATTGCCGGGGCTTCAGCTTCATTTTCAACTTCTCTCGACCACGGTGACTGCGAAGGACTCAACGCCGGTGGTTCAGTAACTCCTGCTACCGTCCCAGTTGGCTCCATAACATCAGATGGGCTGGTTTCAGATTTAACAGGAAGTGTTCGCACCAACAGGATCAGGGCAATCGTGATCAAGCAAGCAAAACCAAATCTAGCCATGACTCAAGGCTAGAGGACGTCGAGTAACAAAACTTTCTATTCGAATGCTTCCTTAGACTGAAAACTGACCGAGTTAAGTAACAATGGAATGGAGGAGTTTATATAGAGAGTGAGAGGGTCAGAAAATTTGCTGTAAGCGTGTGTTTGTGTGGCTCGAAACATCAGTGAAGCATCAAGTGACGTAAATGCCATGTGTATTGAAGAGGGGGAGAGTGGAGAACAGCTGAGTTCGCCTTTGGCATTGGAAGATGCGAAAGTAAAGTGCCATCTGTGCGTTTAGGTATGAAAATGGACAATAAAGAGAATACAGCTGTCCGTTGGGGCTCTAGATTGAAGCCGGCAGGAGAGATATTTCCTGTGAATCCAGAGTCAAAGGATTCGACTTTACTAAAACAATCTATTTGTTTTAAAGATTTAAAATAAAAATTACTCTCTTTTTCCACCGTATAATTAATTAAGCATTACAAACAAAAAAGATAATATTTTGTATGAATTATACTAATATTTCAGGCCTAATTTGAAGGTGGCTATGGCCGCAAAAGTTAGAGAGACGGTTGGGCCTAATGCCAAATTGCATTCAAAGCATTATAGTTCAGCTATTCTTATCATTCATTTATAACTGGATCCCATGTTGTCGTCACACTCTGAATACATACGAAACCTGTCGTCGATTTTAGTCCACCACCCAAAGCTAAGGCCAATGCCAACTTATATAGTTTTCATACCAAAGAAAGCGAACAACTAATAATTTAATTGATAAAGAATGTATATTCCGACACCTGGCTCTAGCTCTGGAAATGATATTGGAAAGGTGGGTTGGATTGGAGACAAAAGCTGCATGGGTTTCAAAAGCTTTACATGGGACTTCTCAAAGTCGGCGCTGGAAATTTGATTCGTCATGCAATGGTCGGTCTGGATCTAAGACCAACAAGCGAACCATTAATTATATATTCATAAACCAGAAGCCTCCCAGAATCCATAGCACAAGATCCCAGCAACCTAACCAAGTTCCCTGTGATGAGTCTCCCCTGTTACTGACGTCTTAGCGTAGAACCCCTTTCGACCTTAACTTATCTGTTTTCATTACTACAATAATTCTCTTCTTTTTGTACAAAATGCCTTTGTAAACTCTCCCAAATTCTCCTTTTCTCAACCCTTCTTTAAAGCTTTTGGTACAGTCCCTTATACGGAAATCAAATGCAAATATAAATACACTTGAATATGATTTGTTTATTGGAATTTTTAAATCTGTTTTGGTAGTTATTATTACAAGTTTTGTAAAGTTA
Organism: Erythroxylum areolatum; assembly: GCA_024520975.1. Taxonomy (NCBI): domain Eukaryota; kingdom Viridiplantae; phylum Streptophyta; class Magnoliopsida; order Malpighiales; family Erythroxylaceae; genus Erythroxylum; species Erythroxylum areolatum. Next base: position 3,710,073 of record JANIJH010000009.1, on the reverse strand, counting down.
AGAGTAAGAAAATCAAACTTGATATAAATCAAAGAAACTAAAGAAATTCAATAAAAGATCTAGTTAAATACATTGGAATCCAATAGAGAAAATGAGTCTTTCGTTTATGCATTAGGTTTGTGATGGGGCGACCTCATAAAGTTATTATAAATAACTTCTAAAGTTTCCTACAACATGCTTAAATAAGTTGGTAGATATATAGATTCTTTGACCTATTGAAAGGTTTACACATTAAAATGTATGCAAAAAGATGTATGGAATAAGCACTTAACACTAAGAATATCTTTCATCTACTAGTTAGCTATCCAGAACAAACTTTCTACAGTGGACCGAATTCTATATATCCAAACAGATAACAACTGTCCAATGTGCTCCATGCAGAGTGAATCTTATAACCATCTCTTTTTTGAATGTCCTTTTAACAAAGCAATATGGGATTATGTCACTGTTTCTTATTATTGGATGAATTCAGGAACAACCATTTTGGAGATTACAAATAGACTCTCTACGTAATTACCAATCCACATCATTGTCATGGTCGTTTGTATTTACAGGTTATCGAGGGAGTGGAATCTTCGATAGTTCAAGCATCAATCATCCACTAAAGAATGTTTGATATCCTTAATTTTAGCAGAGATTCAGGAGATTATTATGACTAAGAAGCTACAACAAAGATGTAGACCAATTGTACGCTCCTCTTTACATATTTAAGGATCTACTTGAAAAGTAGCTCATCTTAGCACATCTTCGAATGGGGTTGCCAAGACACCAATGAACTAATCTAATTGCAACATATAGTTTCACTTATTACCAAAGTTCCAGCGCTACAACCATATCGCGTTCTGTTTCCTTACGCTATTATACTAATATGACTGGATAGGTTTCCTTGCTTTTGTAGTTTTGGCCTATACCTAGAACTCTCTTGTATTTGTAACTTATCCTATTTCATTTAATCAATTTTCTTTTTCAAAAAAAAAAGTTGCAGTAGCTTGTTCATCCACCAAGAAGCTTTCAAATAATCCAACAGCTTGTTCAAGTTATTTGACAACTTGTTCAAGTTGCTTAACAACTTGTTCAATGATAAATGGAGAGTAAAACGGGTAATTTTCACATTATTTCTATTTATACAAATTAATGGATGATCATAGGCAAATAATTAAAGTTTGTGTTATATCTAACACATATATTAGAGCAGTTCTATGATCGTTTGAACTTGAACGGAGATTTTCAAGTTTCTCTATAAGGAAATCAAAGAAATTAATTTATTTTACTTTTATAAACTGCATATATGTTGTTTGGGTTAGCTTTTGAACAATTATTGGAGGAAAAATGAGAGAAAATAGAGTTTGGATTATTTTCTAACAAAAAGTCACAAAAATCTGGTGAATATCATCAAAAATAGTGGTCAAAAATTGCTTTTTCCAGCAATTGGAAACAACACACTAGGACACTCCAATGTTAATGTGTGCATCACACTATATCAAAAAATTGATGCATACAACTCACCAGCACTAGACACATGTGTTATGACACACTTACTATAAGATGTCGGGAACATCTGTGCATCAAGCGTGTGTGCCTTACATGCTATAAGGTGGTTGTCACATCTAAAGAGCATGGAAACATGTGTCAAATGTGTCATAAAGATGTCTGTGCATCTAAGCACATCTAGCACATGAAAAACATATGTCAAGAAGGAAAATGCACGCCTGTGTGCATTAAGCACATCTTTTGCATACATCTTATGTATCCAGTAAGTGTGAGGTTTACATATGCAGTGCAGTCGCCATCTAACCATATGCAATTTTGACATCAGCACACATAAAATGTTTCCTCAAATAATTTTAGGACATATTTGGATCAAGTGAATTCATAAAGTGATTTTTAAAAGTTTTTATGCATTTATTATATTAGTAATAAATAAAGTTAAATCCATAAAGGTTTTAATAAAGTTAACAAAGCCAAAGTTAAGTCAATTTTTATGCAATTAACTTGAAATATATGAGATTCATGTTGGTATGTTATCTCATACAATTGATTTACTGTTATGTACTGCATGATTATCATTTTAATGAGAGTTTTTGTAGCGCCTCCTTACCGTAGGGTACACACCGGGATGTCCGTGGGTCATCCCGATACATATCCTACAATAAGAGAGGGCTACGAGTAGTCAGTCACTACAATACTCTCATGGCATCATATTCATAAAACCGTAATATAAAAATCACTGTATTTTAAAATCCAAAAGCACTTTCTCATTTCATATCGTTAAAGCAGAAATATACATGACTATCAGTTTTATTGTCTAAATACATTACTCCAAAAAGGAAACTAATACAGAAATCTAACTAGGTCATCCCCAAAACAATCCCAGCTGACTGACCTATGTGCCATGACTTCTCTTGCTAACACAATCACACGGCAGGAAAAGTCTCTCTCACGGGAGCTAGGAGTCTACTCTATCGATCCTGAAAAATAGTTGCAATTTTTGGTGAATTTGCGAACTCAATGAGAAACCATCATCGATGGTTCACTCAATTCATGCATTTCGCAGACAATTTACAGATTTTCATACAATAGCAGAAATCAGAATTTCACAAAACAGTTTTCACAGAAATATAAGCATTTAACCCTTTTTCCAAATCACAGTACAATCATACATAACATTTTTTCATTTTTAATTCTGTGTTGTGACTGAGCGCCTGTACTGTCCCACTATTGGGCGCATTAATCGGTGAGCCTGAGGCTCTTAACTGTCCCAAAATGGGCGCATTAACATTGAGCTTATAGCTCTGTACTGTCCCTTTTCGGGCTCATTAAACGTTGAGCATATAGCTCTGAACTGTCCCTTTTCGGGCTCATTAAACGTTGAGCATATAGCTCTGAACTGTCCCTTTTTGAGCTCATTAAACGATAAACGCGTCTTAGGAGTAGGAGAGCCCTCTGGGTATGCACTACTTTCCACGCATCTTAGGAATAAGAGAGCCCTCTGGGTATGCACTATTCTCTTTCGAGCTCGAGGCTCTTTTCCAGTAGTCGAGCTTATAGCTCTCGGTGGCAGCTCCAGTCACAACCGTTATAAATGATCATGCATAGAATTCGTTTATCACAATATTACAAAAATCACATTGCCATCAGAACCCATTTATCAAAATCAGACATAACATTCTCAATCATACATCTTATCATACAGTAGCAATTCATCACATTCACAAACTGTTTACACTTCAATACCACAATCCCTAATCCCTTGGACCTTCGGTCCGAAATTACAATCAAATAATTCACATATACCCGTCATTCATCTTCACAGAACTATAAGTGCAGAACTTTAACAATTAAGATT
>JANIJH010000009.1:3692175-3706627 GCA_024520975.1 Erythroxylum areolatum | reverse complement strand
ACCTAAGGCATTTAAAGGGGTTGATCAACAACTATCAAACTTAGGACTTGCCACTAGTCTTCTTTTCAAATTCATTTATAGTCTAGGTTATCTCCAAATTCCAATGGTTCGGCATATTAAAATTCCTAAAATCATATCAAATTTTTCCCATTGCCATTGAACAATTATTCTAATATCATTAAGACAATCGGTCCGTCACCTAGAAAATTCTCCGGTCCGGACATTTTCTCCTAGAATTTCCAGCAAATTTGTAAGAGTCACTAACAACTGAAATCACTCCTAGAACATTTCCAATTCAGAATTTCAGACATAATTATTTCATAATTCACAACAATTCAGATTCACACATGAATGCCGGGAAATGTCATGAATGCATGTATATATAAGTGCATGTGCAGATTATCTCACTCCTCTAAAATTAGAGGCCAAATGTATGCTCATATCAAAATATGCAATTTAACCTACTAGCCCGTCCCAATTTACCAATATACCCCTCTCATCGGTGATGGGATGTTACATTTTTTGTGATGAAATCTTAAATAGAATTGTTGATAATATTTTACAGTACTATTATATGACATGAGAAAGTGCATGAGGATTTTGCATTGATTAGTGATAAGTTGTAGTATATTTATGCCCATACAGGTAAATGTAATGCTTATGAAATAGTTTAAGTACTAATGACAATGTAGTCACTATAGTGGATTTTCAAGTTAGCATTTGAATTGTTTCATTTGCATGTTAGGAAATGCTTGTATATTTGGTTATTCTTCTCATAAGTATTGAACTTACATGAGACTTTAACATGTGTATAAAGGCCTATAAAACCTAGGAAAGTTCAATTAGAATGTGTTACTTGACTATAAAGAGATTGAAACTAGAGCATATGCTAAGTGTACTTCTAAAAATCAATATAGCTAGATATTTTCTCAACAATATGTCTTAAAGGTACAAGGTATCTTCAAATATTGAAATAGGTATCAAAATGAAAAAAACTATATTATGTGAGATACATTGGAGTAAGGGGAGTAAGGGAATACATCATTAGGATGGTCCACCTCTAAAGTAAGTTAAAGGCTTTAAATATTTTATTAGTCTATAATGGCACCCAAAATGATGGGTGAATTAGGTGTTTATAAAAATTAACAATTTTTCTAACCAATGAATTTAATTTAACAACAATTAATGTGTGTGTGTGTGTGTTTGTGTGTGTGTGTGAATAAATGGATTGTTTAAAGTAAAATAATCGAACAATTGAATAATAATTTAAAAAAGATATAGAAAAGAGAATACAAATCGATTTATAATGGTTCAATAAACAAACAACCCTTGCCTATATCCACTCCCAAGACTCTTATTATAATTCTACTTCAATTCTTTTTTCAAGTGAAAAATAATCTTTGTACAATCTTTCTCGTAAAGAGGAACCCTTAGGAATGACAATAGGTTGGGTCGAGTTTGGGCTGCCTTGCTCAGATCATTTATCATTTTTCAAAAAAAAATTAAAAAACAATGTCATTTTGTCACTTTCGGTTGGACCACAGGCTAGGCTAGGCCTGGTCCACAACCTTGGCTCATACGCAACCCACAGGGCAGTCGGGTCAAAAAGCCTCAACCTGTGGCCTAGTCGACTTGGGCAAGGCATTCTCGGGTCGAATTGTCATCCTTAGGAACCCTTCTTATAATCTTCTTCTAAGATAAAGGGGAACCTTAATCCTACTACTACTAAGTACAATATTCAACACCTCAATAAAGGATTAAAACTCAAAATTATCTCATTTATTCATTTAATAATTCCAAACAAGCTCACTAACATAAATATGAGGTAATGATGCTCAAATGATTAAAAAATACTTTAAAATGTGTGTAAAATACACCTAAATGTTTCTTATGCTAAAACTAATGAGAAAACATTTATTTATAATGTTTTAGGATTATTCCTAGTCATTGGAGCCATAACTAGTAGTTATAATGGTTATATGTATAGCACTGCTACATTGGCTGACCAGTACATATTAAAGACATCAAATTCACTAGTCATTAGAACATTGGTAGACCAACAAGTGTAGTTAACTAATACATCAACTAATGTTATAGCAAACTTATGGTACATCAAATTTAATAACTTCAACTTATATTAGTCAACCACTAACCCATATAGGCTAACCAATCACTCCAAAAACATTATCTTAATAACATTAAATGATTAAAACTAGTTTGATTGATCCAATTATGATTTAAACACTTCCAAAAACATTTCCTAAAGAGTGCTTGAAATATTAAGAGATATTTTATTAAAATCAAAAGCTTAAATGGCTTTTGATGAGTGTAAAGACTTATGCAATAAAGTGAAATGAAATTTTTATGCAAGGTAAGCCATCAAATTAACAAAGTGACATTACAATTAACATTAGAAACTAAAGAGTGACCTTGATAAACCTTGATCTTATTTTATTCTTGGTTTGATCTTCATTTCAACATTTGTAAACTTCAACTTCTCTTTTTTAACTTCATAAGCTATCTTCTTGAATTTGTGACTTGATTTTGTTCTTAAATTCCTTTTCATCAAAATAATAAACTCATTAGTAGTAATTATATTTTTAAATCATTAAACTACCGATTGGAATCTCCGTTGGTTTAACAATTTTTATTCTCGAGGCTTTTATAATGCATCAAGCTTTGAATACTCTTTCTTTAAAGTTTGCTATTCGAGTTACTATATACAATTCTCAAGATGAGGCTTAGGATATAAAGTCTCTGATTATCTTATGTTCATGAGGAGGAGGAGATGAAAATACCAGTCAAACAAATTTGATAGCAACCAAAGGGAACATAAAGGTCAAACCTAAGAAATTCAAAGGTAAGTGTTCTAATTTCCTCCACGTAAAGATATTAGTTAGTCTAGTACAATTAAGAGTCATAAAGATGTCGTGAGGAGTACGAGCATAAGATGTTTCTTCTATAAAAAGAAGCGATATAAGAAGTTAAATTGCCAAAGATACAAAAATTGGATGTAAAGATAAGAATTGTCAGGTAACTTCTTGGCTTATATGAGATATGAATCTAATATTACTATAGCCACATCAAGGGCTTGGTGTCTAGATAGTAGAGCTTCTAACCATGTTGCCTTTACAATGTAGGGATTCATACTAAAGATAAAATTGAATAGGGAGTAGACAAAACTAGTTATGGGAAATAAGGAAGAAGTCAATGTTGTCGCATTAGGAGATGTTTGTTTGAACCTAGATATAAGATTCAAACTTGTATTGTAAAATGTTTTCTATATATTCTTTTTCAGGCATAATTTGATTTTTGTTTTTATTTTGGGTAAAGAGGGTTATAGTTTTGTAATTGAAAATCATGATGTAAAGTTATCTTTCAATGCAAAATATGTGGGTATAACCTTCTTATCATATGGTTTATATATAATATGTCTAACTGTTGATGAAAAATATGCCTTTTCATATATTGATGAACATGTTACTAGTAAAAATCCTTTAGTAAAGAAAAAAAATCATATATATTGTGACATAAGAGATTAGGCCACTTTTTAAATGTAAAAGTTGAAATATTGATAAAGGATAACATTCTTCTAGCTTTGGATTTTGACTATCCAGAAACATGTGTTAATTATTGCAGGAGAAAGTTGACCAAAATAAAGAAAACGAGGTCAAATAATACTTTTAGCCTTTTATAAATCAAACATATCGACACACATGACCTATATATATCTATAATATGTAACTCAAGATATTTTGACATTTATCTATTCTTATTCCTATTAGGCTTACATGGTTATACTTAGAAAAAGTTTAAAGTTCTTAATGAATTTAAAATCTTTAAAAATAAGGTTAAGAACCAATTAAGAAAGTCAGATCAAGATTATTAGATTTGACCATGGAGGAAAGTATTATATAGATATGGGGATTTTAGACAAGAAAAAGATATGTTTGCCAAGTACTTAGAATCCTATGGAGTAGTGGTTCAATTCACTATGTCAAGTATTTTTGAGCAAAATGGTGTGATCGAAAGATGAAATCACACTTTCAATGATATGATAAGATTCATGCAAGCAAGATTAACCTACCAGATTATCTTTGAGGTGAGGCTATAAAGAATGCTATATATATGCTTAATAAGATTTTGAGCAAATCAATACTAAAGACATCTTTTAAAGTATAAAAGGGTGGCAACCTGGCCTTACACATGCATATATAAGGTTACCCTATTGAGGTATGTTTATATAATTCTAACAAGGATAAACTGCATTCGTGTTTTACTCATTATTATTTTATAAAATATCTTAGCCACTTTAAATGATATAGATTTTACTTTAGAGAAGGAGGATCCATAATAGTAGAAACACAAGCAGCTAAGTTTCTAGAACACAATATTTATTATGAGGGTAGTACTTCTCATAGTAGATTTGGATCTACGTACCTATACCAATACAACTTTAGGAATCCATATAGGTATAGACTAAATTTCCTGAGGTATATAATCATGTTGAATCAATTTAGTTAAGAAGATCCTTTTGAGTGAGGAGACTTGTGATATCATTTTGTTACATAATCTATTTGGGTGAACAAGACTATGATATTAGACATATAGTGTATCCAATTACTCTTATATAAGTTATTTTTAGACCTCATGCACACTTATAGTTGGAAGTTATAAAGGACGAAATGTAATCTATGAAACATATCAAGTCTAGGAGCTTATGGATTTACCTTATAAATGTAACCCTGTTGGCTATAAATTTGTTTATAAGACCAAAAAGGACCCATAGGATAAGGTTAAGTAGTTTAAGTTCATGTTAGTTGCCATAGGATTCACTCAAAGAGAAGGTATTAACTTTAATGTTAGCTGTTCTCTTGGGTCTTCCAATGATGTGTTTAAAATAATTATGGTAATTTTAAGAGGGCTATATAAAGCTATTCAAGATCATAATAAGATTAATATGGTCTGTAAAAATTAAGGAAATCCATTTATGGTTTATAATAAACTTCCACAATGGTATCTAAAGTTTGATGAGGTTATTATCTCATATAACTTTGTGAAAATAAATTTTAAAGGTGCTTATATTACAAGGTAAGGGGAAGTAAGGTTATCTTTCTACTCTTATATATAGATGATACCTTGCTTGCATCAAATAACTTAATCATGTTGCATTAAGTTAAGCAACTTTTGGCCAAGCATTTTAATATGGAGGATCTTGGCGAAGTATCTTTTACCCTAGATATGTAGGTTCATTAAGACAAATCTTAAAACTTATCAAGTCTCTCACAAAGTGCATACATTGAGCGTGTATTTCAAAGGTTTAATATTATTGGTTGTAAACTTGTTGCAACATCTATCTACTAATTGAGAGGTCATCTTTAGCATAGGGTCTAAAGAATGATATTAAGAGAGAGGCTATGGCAAATTTCCCTTATTATAGTGTAGTAGGAGCCTAATATATGCTCAGGTATGCACTAGATGCTATATTGCATTCATTGTTGAACTATTTGGTAGATATTTGGCTAACCTAGGAATAGACTACTAGAATGGAGTTAAATGATTTTTAAGATACCTTAAAGGAACTAAAGATTATATATTGGTATTTAGGAAATTCAACATTTTAGACCTTGTTTGTTATACATATTCAGATTTTGTTATATGTTTAGATGACCAGTGGTCCACATCAGGATACATTTTTATGTTGATAAATGGTGTTATCTCATAGAAGAGTGTTAAACAGATACCAGTGACTTCTTCAACTATGTATGTTGAGTTTGTGGCATGTTATGAGGCTATTTCACAGGCATTTTGGTTCAGAAATTTGATTTTGAGTTGTTTGTGATTGATTCAGTTGCTACCGTCAAAGAATTGGTACAAAAGTAGTGGAGAATATTGAGACTGAGCATATATTGGGCTGATCCATTCCCTAAAAGACTTTGTCCAGTTATTTTTTAGAGACATATACATATAGTATATAGTATAAGTTTGTTGAGATCTTTAGACACTATTAGTTAGGGATTATTTTATTTTTATCTTGATACAATTATATTGATTTCATGTATTATGATAGCACTTTTTTATTTATATATTGTTGATCATTTATTCTCAATCATTCATTTTATTATATATTGTCATAATGTAGGTGAAAATCTTAAAACTTATGTATCATAAGCATTTTAATGGTCATTGAGTATATATATAAATAAACCTTGATTCTATGTCTCCATGACATATATATATGTTTTATGAAATCTATGGATTTACAAGACATAGTGGGTATAAGTGTTTAATCCCTTACAATTTTTCTTTAATGTGGTTTAGCATTTAGTAAGAGAAAACAAATTTTTTGTTATAGTTTAACAAGAAGTTAAGAGAAATAGAGACCTACAAAAGGAACATTGATACATTTTAGATTATACAGGTATCATTGTAGTTTTCCATACTCTATTTTCTCATTCATGTCAATAAGGTATTAAATATGCAAGATTGTATTGGTTTCATATCATATATGAAATATGCATTTGATATCTTCTGGTATTAAAAGCCTTACGAGATCGAGTGATAGACTTTGATCTTTAAATTGAATGTTTTTCGCTAGTTAATCATTACATTGATTTTCTTAGCCAATTTTACTATTTTTACTTTTAATATAACTACTGTAATTAATATTTAACTTAGGGGAGAATGTTGGAAAATTTAAATTCCTTTTTAGATAATTATTAATTAGTATTTTGTAAAATTAAGCCTAAGAAAATCAAATTTGAACCAAATTAAAGATAATAAAAAAATCAATAAAAGATCTAGTTAAATGAATTGAAGTATTAAGAAAAATGAGTCTTTATCAATATAAGTCAGTTATTTATTGAGTTTGTGATAGAGAGGCTTAATAAAGTTACTATAAATAGCTACTAAGGTATAATATTGTTTGCTTAAATAAGTTTGTAAACATATATATTCTCTTACTTATTAATAGGCTTACACATTGAAATAGGCATATAAAGAAGTTACTAATATAAAAATGTCCGAGTTTCACAAAATTTGATCAAAAGTTACAATTGGTTATTCATTAGTCAAGGAGCTTGTTCAAAGAATCCAACAATTTGTTCAAGTTAATCGTTAGCTTGTTCATCGGGAAATGGACAACAAAACATATAATTTTTTGCATAAACTCCTTTTATACGTATTCATGATTAATCATGGGTCAATCCCTAAGGTTTGTGTTTGTATACAATATTGATGTCCACATAATAGTTATATTATGCTATGCAACTTTGACCAATCAAATTCCTGGGACACAACTGCCGCTACCACCTCGGTGGTTGACACCGAATGCTAATAGTCTCAGCTTGAGCTCAAGTTGTTCAGGCCCAGGGCCTAATCGAGAGTAACAAAATGATACCATTTTTTAAATTTTTATTAAAAAATTATTTTTTATCAAAACGACGCTATTTTGTTAAATTTTGGATACTTTCTACATTTGACCTTAGATAGTCCATTGTGTATTGTTTTTGTTGGTGACGACTAAAACAGAAATGTCACTTGCTGATTTATTGTTATATGAACATAATTTATTGTTATATGAACAATTATTCTTCAACCAATAAAATAAAAAATCTAATATTTTGAATTTATTATATTTTTAATAATATATTTATTAAATTTGAATATACTTGAAGTAATGAATAATTAATTTTCACTGAAAAATAAATACAAATCATAAAATTTTATTTTAGATTCTAAAATATGATAGTAAATGAATTCCCAGTATAAAACTCACTAAACGATTTCAGTGTTTAGATAAGAATGCATGCTGTGAATGCTTTCAATTCAGAAGCCCAAAATAAAAAATAGCATGCGGAATTATATTCATGACCCATCAAACCACAGGTCAGACTACTTTGAAAGCCCATTTTGTGTTATGTTACAATTCAAGATTAAAAATATGAATCTATCTTTAAGATTTTTATGAAAATTCAAATAATTTTTATAATTTACAAATTTATAAATTATTTCTGTTCATATGTAAAAACAACTTTTACAAATATAATAGAGTTAAATTCCACAAAAAGTAAAAATAAAAATTATGTATATAATTTTAACAATTAATTTATAAGTTTATGAAAATTTTAAGTATTTATTTAAATTTGTATAAATTAATCAATACATTTTTCCTCATATTTTCTCCTTGTAAAAGCCTACACCTCTTCCAAATGTTTCTCTTTGAGTAAAATTGTATATACTTTGTCCTGATGTTCACTAAACACTAAAGTCATAACTCATGATCATTAATTCTCATTTAATTGCTAAAAATATAATTTTTAGTTTAATATTTATAACTCAGTCAAACTTTAACTTATTCATATGAATACATCTGTCATATAGTTTAAACCTGTTTGTTCCAACTATATTTTTAGTTTTATGTTTTTGTTTTCAATTTTAGTTAAAAAAAGTTTGTTTAAGTTTTTTTTTTAGTTTTGCTTTCCTCCGGTTATTAAATTTTACAAAAACCACAAAAGGTAATTTTTGTTTCCTATTTGTAGTTTTTTTTTCATAATTTGATTTACTATCAACTAAATATATATTGTTTAATTATTTAATATATTAATTATTAATAAGAATTATGAATATTTTATTTTTACTTAATAATTTATTTAATTTCTATAATTGAATTAAATTAAATTAATATATTAATAAATATTGATAATTTATTAATAATATTATATAAGAGATTAAAATAAATTTAATTAATTAAAAATAATTTATTTTTAATTTTTATCTAATATATAACTATCGTCAGTACCAAAAATATAATTACTCTAACACTTATAAACAAATATGATTTCTTTATTTGAAAAAAATAAAAAGTAAAAATATAAAACTAAAACTAAAAATTACAATAGAAAAATAGAAGTAAAACCAAATAACCGCTTAAATTTTTGCTTAAAATCAAATTAAGAAGTTGTCTTGTAAAGCACTCAAAGATAAAGGAAAAGATCTTCATTTAGTTATGGACAAAGATTTGATAATTGTTATCACGGGAAAACGCAACAAGGAAGAAATGAAGATGATAAAACTACTCTGCTAGGCTTAGGGTTTAAAATCTTTAGGTATACTAAAAAATGAACAATAACTATAAGAATAATCACAGACTCAACTTGAGTCACTGCAGGAAGTGACGGAGCTAAGTTACACTTCACATTGAAGTGACGCAATACATGCAAATTGGAGGAATTGATAAAAATCATCACGGGTGCCATAATAAAAAGCCCAATGGCATAGTGTTTTCTTCCAATCTTCTTTTAGTAACTTGGAATCAGTTCTTACTCCATTAAGGAAGAAATAGAAAATGAACCCAAAAGTAGTAATGGAATCAAGCAAATATAAATCTTTGAATGCAAATATGGAATTGAATATAAAATCTCTCGTATGCCTTGTGGCATGAGTCCTCTCATTTTCCCCCTTTTTTAGGGTTTTCTCCCTGAAATTGCCCTCCGCCGCTTAACTCTCGTTGGTTGAGTAGTTGGACCCGCTTCCCATTAAAGTTCCAACTGCAGCTGCTTCTTTCTGGTGCGTTGTCATCTTCCTCTCGCTTGTTTCGCACCATCCCCTCACGCGAGCATTACAAGGGGTTTTTCCATGGAACCCGCCTCCGCCAATTGACTCTGTCTGATGAGGAAGATGACAGCTTGGCGATCCCCCCTTCTTCTGCTCCTTGCCAATCGACCTTTGATCTTTGTTTGGTAGGTATGTTCTTAACGTACAATCGCATCAACTTTGTGTCTATGAAGGAGACACTTGCTGATTTATGGCATCCTCTCGTCGGCATTTCGATTTCTGATCTGGCTGCCAAACGCATCCTCTTTCGTTTCTATGCGGTTGTGGATATGGACCGGGTGCTGGATGGCACTCCTTGGTTGTTTAATAGACACTTGCTGCTCCTTCGCCGCATCCAACCTGGTGAGGATCCTCATCATCTTCCCCTGATTTTTACTGAAGTGTGGGTGGTGGTTCGTCAGCTTCACCCTGGTTATATGACTGGGTTGGTTGCCAAAGGATTGGGAGATTTTATCGGCTCTTTTCTGGACTATGACCCTACTGTTCGCAAGGATGCTAACGATGAATATGTGATGCGGATTCAGGTTCGGATTGATACCACGAAACTACTTTGTCGCAAGAAGAAGATTATTGACCCTGACAGTTCGATGTTTTATACCCTGTTTTCCTATGAAAGGATTTTTGTTTTTTGTTTCCTCTGTGGGAAGTTGGGCCATACTGACTCTTACTGTGATGTACACCTTCATCACAAGCGTGAAGAGTTAACGCCCATGTGGGATGAAAGCTTGCAGGCGGCGGGCCGGCGCACGCAACGTCCGACGAGTTCCTGGCTGAGATCAGACCCGATGGGTACTACGGTTTCGGGTGTTTTGCCCTCTGAGGGATTGGCAGGTGGAAATCTTGGTGTGTTGCCCTCCCAACTCTTTCGAAATTCCTTCCTTTGTGGGAATTTGCATTTTGACCAGAAATTTGCAGCTACGTCTTCTACTGCTGGCGACATGGCCACTGATTGGCCGCCTGTGGGCCATGGGTCAAATGGTCCTGAGGAAGACGACCCTATGAATAGACCCACTGATCCAAAGAAGAGGCCTCGTCCCAACCAGCCTACCCCAACCCCTTCTATTTCTGCAGCCAAGGATTTAGCAAAGGGTTACACACAGCATCCAACGGTCGAACCTTCCATTCCGAAGGTCGACCGACGACCATGAGGCTCTTAGGATGGAACTGCCGAGGTGCGGGCAATCCTAGGACAGTTCGAGCTTTGAAGGATATGATTTTACGTCATAGGCCCGCAGTTGTTTTTCTTTCTGAAACAAAAGTTCATGGTGTTCGGATGGAAGCTTTATGTTCTCTTTTTTGCTTTGATTATTGCTTTTCAGTTGACAGCATTGGTCTTGGGGGAGGTCTCTCCATTATGTGGAGTCATTCTGTCCAGTTGTCCATTCAGAGTTATTCTCCTAATTTCATTGATTGTGAACATCAATGTTCTGCGCGCACTTGGAGGTTTATAGGTTTCTATGGTTACCCGGACTGTACTAGGAGGAGGGACTTGTGGCATTTATTGCGATCCCTTGCTTCCAGGAGTAGTCTTCCGTGGTTATGTGTCGGTGATTATAATGATATTGCAGCTGATTTTGAGAAGGATGGTGGCCCACCTCGTGCCCCCTTCTTGATTAATGGTTTTCGTATAGCGTTAATGGATTCAAATTTATCTTATATATTCACAATGGGCTCTATGTTTACGTATGTGTATAGGGGGATTTCGCAAGATCGGGTAAGGGAGAAACTGGACAGAGCTTGTGCTACGCCGGCTTGGAATTCTCTTTTCGAGAATGCTATATGTACAAGTTTGGTGGCTCTAGTATTCGACCACTCTCCTCTTTTGGTCGATACTGATGGCTCTCTTGGCTGCACAAATCGCAACTTCCGGTTTGATAATTCCTGGTTATTAGATAATGACTTTTTTACCACTGTGCTCCGCTCCTGGCATGGCTCAGCCGCTGATGACTTTATTCTTCGACGAAATAAGGTGATTGACGATGTTTGGGCCTGGGGGAAGGCTCGAAATCACTTGCGATGGCAGCAGAAGCGTAGTGTTCAACAGAAACTCGAATTGGAAATTGATAGTTTGGATCATCTCACTATTCAACATCTCAAGGCACAATGGAATCTTTTCTTGGCCGAGGATGAGATCCGGTTGAAGCAGCAAGCTAAAGTTTTTTGGCTACAAAATGGGGACAAGAATTCGAAATATTTTCATAATAGTATCAAGGCTAGACGGCGGGGCAACCGGATTAACAAACTTCAGGATGCCTCGGGTTCTTGGGTTCATACTGCAGATGGGCTCGAAACCTTAGTGAGGGATTATTTTGCTGAACTTTTCCAAAGCAGTGTCGCCTCTCATCTGCGTCACATTATTGGCTTGGTATCGCCATTGGTTAGTCTTGATGATAATGTCGCACTCACGAGGCTGTTTTTAGATGACGAATTTCGGATTGCCCTTTTTCAAATGCACCCCGATAAAGCGCCAGGGCCTGATGGGTTGAATCCGGCTTTCTTTTAGAAGAACTGGACCTTAATGGGCAAGGATATCTCCGATAGCTGTCGCTTATGGCTTTGCCAAGGATCTATTTTTGCACATCTTCTCTTCCTTCGGCAAGAGGCGAGCCGAATTAGGTGCTATGGTGGCATGGCAACTTTGGGCGGCACGAAATGCTTTCCTATGGTCCAATACCAGGCCAAATCCCGCCCATCTTACCCAGTCTGCTCGCCTTATGCTGGAGGAATTCCAGAATGCTTCTTCAACATTGCAGGTAGCAGTGACACGCGTCCATACTGGTGTGGCTCCCGTTCGCTTGGCCCACGTGCACCACCACGCATCTTGGCTTGCCTATGTTGATGGTGCTATTTTTGAAGCTTTGGATTTTGTGGGTTTTGGTTTAGCTATTGAAGATGCAGAAGGCAACTTTTCTTTGGCCATTTCTGGCTATGAGGAGGGTGGTCATCAAGCGGCAGTTGCGGAGGCCCTTGCTTTGCGGCATTGTTTACTTTATGCTTCCGAGTCTTTACTTGATCCTAGTTGTGTTTTTACAGATTGTCAGTCCTTATATTTCGCTATTACTTCCTCGTGTGAGGATAATTCTGCTTTTGGTTTACTCGTGTCTAATTGTAAGGCCATTCTTGTCTCTAGGCCGGATATTTAGGTTTTTTGGATTAGGTGTCACGAGAATAAGTGTGCCCAGCTGTTAGCGCGAGACTCTATTCGCCATGGCAGGTTCCACTTATGGATTGATATGCCTGATGTGTTGTTTGAGATTTAATCTCGTCTCTATTAATCATATTATCTTTCTTCAAAAAAATAATATGGAATTGATAAATTATTGTGATTGGCCTAATGACCAAGTATGATTCCTCTCTTGAGAAAAAGATAGCTTAATTTGAAGGAGAGTCCTTTACCTCCAATTTTTGAGCCCTTTCACTTTTGGTCTAAATGCATATAATTCTTTTTCGGCTATTATCAATTGCTCCTTGCATATGTTTGGTTGGTATGAAAGACCTTCTAGATTTTCGAAGTTATCAATCTTTGCAAGAGCAAGTTCTAAATCTTGAAATTTAGCTTCATCCTTTATTAAAAATTCTTCCTCCTCAAAAACCAACTTGGCATTCCACACCCTTTTAGATCTTTAGAATTCTCCACGAACTTTTACATTCAAAATTTGACTTTTGTAGCTACTGCAACTTCTTTCTATAAAAACCTATTCATCAGGTTCTTGTTGACACCCAACAAAAGTCTTAAATCAAACTCTGCTGCATTGATAATTGCAACTTATGGAAATGGATCGTCATATATCAACATAGTTTGATCAACTTCAACAAATAGCAAAATTCCCTTGTTGATTTAATCTTGAATTATATTATTAAATTCCCCAGCATGAATTTATTGGGTGACTCTATGTATTGTGGTACTTGCAATAATCCCTTCCTCTTATTTCTGAATTTATGATAATTCTATGCTCTAATAGTGTAGAGTAATAAGTTTTCCTCTAATAAAAAGTAAAAAAATTTCCTCCATTTTGGTGGCGTCAAAAGTGTATTGAATTTGAGTAGTTAGTTTCTTTTGACTTCAAGAGATTTTTGCTCTAGAAAGAGGAGAATACAATTTCCAAAGATATTAGCTTCAGCCACTATCGATTCATATAAATTCGTTTCCATATAATAAGTACCAACTAAACTATTTTCTGATATCCTTCTTCCCTAAGAAGTTCTTCATATTTAGAAACTTTTACTACCATTTCATAGAAATCATGAAATTTCATACCTTGGAATTGTTTTTGAAGTTAAATATCAAGACCCCTTTTGAACTAATATACTTAGCTCGGGGATTGTGATCTAACATCAATTTCTCATCTTATTAAATAGGGTTACGAGCATGCCTATAATCTTGTCACTTTTCTTAATAACTCTAGGCAATTCTCTACTCTTAATGGTGAATTAGCAATGTACTCATTGGTTGATCGTCCATCTTCATAAGAAACTAAATTAAATTCATAAATTCTATTACCACAGGAATAAAGATTCTCATAGTCAATATGCTCTGGATAGGGGTTATAGAATTTTGGAGGAATAAGTTCCTTTAAACTAGGCCCATACAATTCTTGAGCAGCTTCTCTAACAGCTTCCATATGAACTTATAGTCCCACTTATAGAGGGGCAATAACATGATTGTAATTTATAGTTATAAGGTTGCCCCTAGAGATGGCAGTGGGTTTTCAACCCGATTAATATCCGCACTACCTGACCCAATGGATTTGGATATGGACAGTAAATCGTAAAAACCGATGGATATAGATATGGATATGGGTTGAGTCATAAAAAATGGATATGGATATGGGTTGAG
>JANIJH010000009.1:3654827-3670266 GCA_024520975.1 Erythroxylum areolatum | reverse complement strand
TAAGTCTTTTGGTGAAGGTAGGGTTGCCGAAAAGCCAATGAGAGCTAGGTTATGAGTTGCGTACCTTTGTTACGATAAAATCATTTCTTATATATGAAGCAACAACTAGGTTTAGATCTTTACGTGTGCATGGGAGTCTCTCACATGCGGACGGGTTAAGGAGAGCATGGATCAGGCCTAGGTTTAACGTAACCATTGGGTATGAGACTGATCTTTGAAGGACGGACCGATCGGCCCATGGGACATTTCGACTGAGCTCGGGCCCTGTACGACCGACCCGACCATTATTTATTAATTAATATTATTATTTAATAAATTTTTTTAATATAAACAATAATTTCTAAATATGATACATTAAGTTACTTGGCATGTATTGTTACGGTTTGGATCTCAAATTACCTTTTTATATCCTAAAATTGTCATGTTAACGAAATAAAACTTAACAAAATTTTACATATTTTGAATTTTTTATTTTTGGAGAACAAAGGGCTTTTCACGAATGTATCGCATTATTTATTGTCCGACATCTCTTCCCACGCTCATTTATCATATGATTTATTTTATTGTCCGACATGTCTTCCCACGCTCCTGAAAGATGGCATACGGCCTTGAGGGCCATAAATTTGTCATTTAGCAGAGGTATTGACAACCACAGCATTCCCTTGTGGTCTGTCTCTCATGTTGCTCTGAATGTTCTTGGGGATGCTCCACAAGGTGAGAACCAAGTCCCGTCCTTCAATATCAGTCCAGAAACACTAGCTGATGACATGGTCAATGGCAAAAGCATGGTGTCCCCTAGCCCAGGAGGAGTTTTTCAACTTACCGCAACGCTTCAAAGTGACGTATTGAATGGCATCTCCGGCAATTAGGATGATACGTGGGTTCCAATATTTATAAAAAGGCCGCCCACCAAGTGCATGACTTCATGTTCTTGTTTGTCTGAGCTTTTATCTCCCTGGGATTTGAGATATTTGAGCACGGATGGTGTTGCCGCGACGGGAAAATAACTTAAAATATTTGTCAGGGCAAAAGTTCAGTGTTCGTCAATTTAATTTTTACCACTACTAAAAACTTCTCAAAGATGATATACTGGACTTCGATTAAGTTGCAGCAGAAGAAAGGTAGAAAACAAAATCACATTAGTAAATCTATGACACCACTATCATACAATCTGAGAGTAACTCAACAAAATGAAACATGGAGTACATGTTTTATATAACTCTCATTCTTCCATTTTTACAACAACACTAAACACAAGAACCCCAGCTGGCCCAGAATCATGAATCTGCCATGACTAGTGGTGGTGGTGCAGACATTCAACAGGAGTGACCGGGAACCGAGCTGTGTCGGTACAGTAGTCGTAGACCATGTGATTGGCCTTAACCCACAAGAGTTGATGGCTCTGGTGCGAGCTGAGCTCAGACAAAGTGGGCTCATCCCACCAGTACCTCCTCTCACCATTGCTGCTGCAGTTCTTAGCGCTATCGGCTGATGTAACTGATGCTGGGACCTCGCAAGCTGCGATCTCAAAACCCTTGTACGACGCAACAAAAGGCGCGTGACTCCAATCTGTTTTGACACGACCACCTTGTGTGGCCCAGTCGTCTGCGTTCCATATTGAGCTGTAAACTCCCATTGGTTGGTCCTTTGGATAAGGAATTCCTTTGTTTTCCATGTTTGTGTGCAATCTAATCGGGGTCTCATCCACCAAAAAGCTGAACAGAAAACCAACTCATTTTTAGTTTCCTCATAATCCCTTCCCTTCTTTAGAGAAATTATAAAATGAGAGAGATACGGTACAAATAATCCTAAGGCCAAATCATGTATCATAGTTAATTTTCATTGCACAAGCCAACAGACCACCGAAATGTGTGAACATTGTAAAGCTGCTACATAAGCAACGTTCGATGCTTGTCTTTGTACGGACAGCTATACGCCAAATTACATCATCATACAAATTTGTCGGCATCTCTGTAAGACTTTGCTTGGTACCTTATCGCATCATCCTGTGTCCACCGCCCTTTATTCTGGGTAGTAGGGTTAATTAGAGACTAGGACCATGCATACGAAGGTGATAAGGTCGAGCATTTAGAATCATGTGCAAACACATATAGACCGTATGTGTATCCCGACAAAGTTGGAGATGATGTGAAAATGTATTTTAGGCACGTAAAGAAAAGCAAGTGACAATGACGCTTACATAACATGGCGTTGGTTCCAAAGAAAGGAATAGGAGTGGAAGTCCTTGGTGGGATCAAACCACAGGTTCAACCTTTGTTCTCTGTTGCCTACACCATTAACATACACATTGGTTTGCACCAAGTATGGTTCACCCGTGGTGTTACCCAAGAACTCGAAGTCGAATTCATTGTGGGTTGGGCCATCTGATGACATCTGTATAAACCAAATAAAATCACATAAACATCGTTATCAGAATGTAAAATCAGAAAGGATTTTCACATTCAACATCAAGATTGTGACATGCATCAGAACCCATACTGGTTCCCATATGGTGAAAGGAGCGAGAAGAAAAAACTATTGTATTTTGATCCACAGATTGAAATGGTCAGGTTAGTATCAGCAACAGTACACTAGCATAGCCATGATGAACGGGGACCCATGTCATCAATATATCCAGCTAAGCTGTAATCATTTCTACCTCAATAATACAAAACAAGATATCTCAAGTTATGCACTTACATAGAAAGCAGTGACAGTCCCAGCAGAATCACCCCCCACAAGCTTAATTTGAACAGTCACTTTCCCAAACAAATACTTGCTTTTAGATTGAAATCCAGCTCCTGGATTAAAAAATAAATAAAAGAACAATCAGCCAACATGAAACTATAAAATAGCGACACCATCGTATCCTCAACTTTATTCTGTATGAACATAGAAACCAATGCTGCATTTCAGCTATGTCATAACAATTCAAAGTAACCCACTGAAGATGCATAGTACATGTAAAAGCTACGAAGTGGAGAGGGGCCAGAGTAAAGTTTGAAATTCCATATGTGTTTGTTTACCGGAATAGTTATCAAGCTTGAGCCTGAGGAGCTCTCCTTCATATGTGAAATGATCTAGAGCCCAACTAGGCTGGAAGAGCTCATCAAACTTGGCTGAGCTAACCAAACCCACCAAAGAAAGACCCACAAACAATCCCACAAGGGCAGACATTGTAGATAGATATACTAGGAACGAGACAGAGACAGAGATGGAGGAGAGAGAAGAGGCTCTAATCTGAAATGCTTAGGAGAGACTAGGAAGGATGGGGCGTTTTATAGCCGAGTGTTGCTTGGCTTCCTCCACAAGAGTAGAAAGGAAAGGACCAAGGACCCTCGATTTCATTTACTATCTTTGCATCCACGTTATCAGGCCACGTCATCTGCCACGGGGGATTTCTGGGCACAGAAAATTAAAAAATGTAGCCGTTGTTACTGTTGCCCACTTAGCTGTCTTAAAGCTGGTGATGCCCACTTTGTAAGGGGCACTTAATAGGAAGCCCCACACAAGGACATGTCCTTATTCCGAAAGAGGGTATGAGTTCCGACATTCGCCAATCCCTTCCTTCCACGTTTATCAATCCAGCTGTCTCACTGCACTGTCCAGTTGTCTCGGTGGTACAAGCTTAAAAAATAAAGGTCCCATCTTTTCCTTCCTCGCAACTAGTTTTGTAGAATGAAAGACCACTCACTTACTCTTGTCATTCCTCAACTACTCCACCTGCTATTTTCCCGTGACACTTATAAGCTGAAATTCCGTGTCTGCTTCCACCATCACTATATTAATAGTTTTAAGGGAGTAATGGGATGCCAGTCTTGCGGTCTTTCGATTACATTGTAGTAAATGGAAATCCATAGATTTACTACAGTGGATCATTATAAATGGAAGGTGAAGTGGGGACTGTGCTTGACAGATAAGAAGGATTAGGTGCCAGCTGGACAATTCAAGAGCACCACTGAATTTCATATATACATGAAGTTGAAATTCAATTCCGAAGGGACATTTTTGGATGCTTTCAAATGTGTGCCATGTATTTTTTTTTCTGACAGTAGTAGTACTGAGTGTTTGGATGGGTGGGTCCAGGATTCTGTCCTACCAAAGTAGTTCAATGATGGTCTCTAATGATTATATACTTTGCCATTAAAACATTTGCTAATGCCATTGCTCAATCTCAATCCCAATCCCAATCAGGACTGAGATCAGGGGTTTCTTTTTATACATCAACCTTGAGTACGTCGAGATGCCAGTTTAGCAAGCACTAGACGACGATACTTTGTGCTCTTTCGCATCAGACATTGGGATTCTAACTTGCTATGTTTAGAACCAAGAGAAAAGAAGGCCCAATTTAACTTTAAATTCTAAATTCACTCGATTAAGCTGCTCTTGCTAGCTGTTCTTTTGTACGGACTTATTTCTTCAAACTGTGCAGCCGGTGCAGTCGAAGGTATTACGTCATCGCGGATGACAGATCATCTAAAAGCCCATCAAAATTTCTGCACAAGTTACTATTTTGAGGGAAATATAATTAATATCACAAGGATATTATAAGAAGAAAATTAGTTTTGAAAGTAATTTACTTTTTAATGTACTTTAGATTATGATCACTGTAAAGTCACAATTTTATGAAATTTTAAAACTACACGATGACTTATACGCCCGTATAAGTGACTGTGTATATCCTAGTAATCTTAGATTTCACTATAAAAAAGATGTAAATGAAGGCAAATAGGAGAGAGCTTATTTTTGTAGTAAATTTCAGATATAAGAAACTTAGATAGGTGACGATTTTAATCTAAAGATTATGAAAACACAAAGTTAACATCGAAAGAAATCCGGTAGAAGGTTACATCAAATCCAAACTTGTAAGAAGATTCAACGAAATAACAAGAGAGATTTAAAATTATAAACTCTTTATTTTTTATTAGTATTTTTGCATCTTTATAATTGACTTCATTTTCTATCATGAGTAACTAAATATTTTTAATATCTAGGTGTGATGAACCCTAATTTATAATACAATGTCTTAATATTTTATTTAATGTAATTATTTTAATTGATTTAATATGATTCAATTACGTATTTTATTCCTGTTTTAATATATTTAGAATATTAGTGCATGATTTGATTTCATATTAATTATTTAATGATTTAAGTATTAGAGCATGATCTTTTATGTTTATTATTATTTTTGATTTTAGTTTATTTGTTTAAATTTTATTATTTTAAAAAATCAAACATCTAATTTATAGGCTAAATAATAGAACAAGGTAATTATTAATACTTACTATTTTTGTGGGATTGACTCGTAATTTATTTATGCTACCTACAAAAATATCAATCAATCACATCAAGGTCTCTTGTAATTTCACGTATTCTCATTTTAACACTAATGCTTTATGATATTGTTTGGTTGTGATACAATTCCTCTGTTATATTGTATTAGTTTCTTATAAACTTTTTTTAATCCAAAATTACTTATTATTAAAATTTTAAAGTTTTAATATGAAATCGTTTTGAATCTACGAAGGGTCGAAAAACTAACGAAATATGATGAAAGGAATTGCATGATAAATACCAAGAAAGATAAATGGTAGTTTTTGAAATATAAAAATTATAATAAAAGACGGTCAAATGATATTGATTCAATATAATTAAATATTTATGGTCTGTTTGATTATACTATAGTTTTTAATTTTTAACTTTTGTTTTCAAACTCAACAAAAAATATGTTTTGAATTTTGTTTTTGGTTTTTAATTTCTTCCTTTTTATAACTTATAAAAATAATAAAAGTTAAGTTTTTTTAATCATTATATCTGTTACCATAAACTAAATATATACTATGTAATTATTTAATATTAATTACTAATGATAATTATGATTAATATTGTCTAATTATTCAATTTATTTAATTTTATAATTTACTTAAATTATTGAAAATTTTAAATAAATACCTTCAAATAAAATAATTATTTAATTGATATATTTTAAATAAAAATATAATGGATTTGTACTAATATTTTTCTAACAGATTTTATAATAGATTAAAATAAAATTATTTACTTAATCAATTTATAAATTTAATTTATTTCTATTTTTTATTTTAAAAAATGATAATATTTATATTAATAATTTAAAATTTTAATTTTTTAAAAATAAAAACTAAAACCAATAAAAGAAAATTAGAATTTACAATAAATAAAAGGTGGAATCAATAATCTTGAAATATATATATTGTTAGGTAATATTCTGGATGATAATAAGCACTTGCACTTGCACTTGCACTTGCACTGGATGATAATAAAGCGTGGCTTGGATCGACTGCCAATAATGGTAAAGGCACGTTGCTTTTATCCAACAGGTGAGGAAAGGCTCACACGTACCCATAAAGTAAGCATGCCTCTCCGTCACAATCGAGTCACACATATCCACGTGGGTGAAGATATTTTGTGAAGCCATTGGTTTCTCATCACAGTCTCGTACATCCAAATACAATGTTGGGTACGGTTGAGCTGAGCCTTATTCTCAAATACATGCGATTGAAATAGGCTTTCCTTTTTCCAGGTCGATCAGACATTATCCATCAAACTTTTGCAGGTGTACGAAACCCCTTCCCATACAACTTGCAAGAGGCGTGTGGGATAAGAATGCTTGGAGGTGTGTGGATGTGGAGTTGGAATGATTGCTGTGGCGTATCGATTCACTGTGTATGTATGTGTTCATGTTCATCATGGCTTGGTCTGCCGAGGCAGAAAAGGCTACCGAAGTTAGTGTTTAAGTTGAGCAACTCTGGTCCACTAATCTCGACTTCATATATTAATAATGCAATGACAAGTAGTAACTTGGCCTTCAAGGCTAGGCTGGGAAGAGAGGACTATACGCATAATGCTGACTCGAGACATTTGAAATAATTCTCTCATTGTAGTTGCTTACGCCAAATCCAAATCCAAATCCCGAGAAGTTGGATCGCAATCAATCGTCAGATTTTATTACAATAAAGGGTAACAGAACAGTAGGTGTTCTGTTTTTTAACAAAAGCACGCTTGTTGTGTTGACGTTAACATGTTTCATCGATCATGGCGCATCCAGTCCAACTCTAAGTCTGCGACTTTCTCGCTTGCCAGACAATAATGTTACTGCAACTGCAGTGCAATATCTCCCTCCCCATCTCAAACACGCAAGCAACTTTGGTTACTTTCTTGTGGCTCGTAACCTGTGTTTTGTTTAGAATATGGTGAACTTTTAAGGTATAAGTGACGGCCAATGCCCTTTTTCAATTAGAAACATTTTGTATACAATACACGTGACCTATTACAAGTTTCCATAATCGTTGAAATTGATATTTCTCACATCTTTGTCGCTTTACTTTGCAGATTCTCTCTCTCTCTCTCTATCATCCGCACTATACTATACACAATTGTGAATTTGACACTTCTTATGAGCGTTTTACATGTGGGGCATTTGTTTGTTTTGGACTGGTCACGTCTGCTTTCTTTAATATCAATGGACCTTGTTGTTGGGACTCGGCGGCGATTTTTGTTTGCAGGGAACTATGTTTGTAAATAAAACGTGAACATAAGAAAATTAAATTTGGTGGTTATAATATGAAAGTTAGCGAAGACTTGGACTGAAACCCAAAAAGAAAGTGATGGAGGACGAAGGCAAAGTAAAGTAGGACTGATTTGTGAATAAGGAAAATAAGGAGGCTGCTGAATGGTGAATGCTGAGTAAATAAAACAATGAATACAAAACGACAAGGCTGTCCATGAAAGAGAGAGGGCAAAACGGCATGGGTCAAAAGACTCAAGATGGAAAAGGAGAGATCACTGAATAGAAGAGACAAATTTAAGATGGACAAAGGAAGAAGGCGTTCTTCCAAAAGAACTATTATCTAACCAAAACGTAAGAAACAATACTAGAAACGACGATGAAAGAGAATGAGCATAGACCGACAACGCGACATAGCCCAGGGCATGAAGTGCGAAAACGAGAGAGCAGTTGCACAAAACAAATGGGAAGTGGCAAAAGCAAGAACACTCAAAACGCAAAACGACAATTATCAAGAAATAACAAACCCAAAACGCAGGCGAGTGGATGAAAAAACTGCGATAAAAGAGAAAGAGGGACTGCTGAGAAGAAACAGACCAATGAAACGCCAATATTAAGAACGTAAAACGCAAAAATAGAAACGAGGAGCGAAAAGTAAAAAGGTCATCTGTGACCGTTGTATCAGCATTCAGCATCATTCATCTGTTGAAGTCACGTGCATGCTTAAGATGTTACACTGTACTGTAGTTGTTTGAACCAACTCTCTAATAATTATGAGAGTTAAAAGAGTGATTCCGCACATAAGTTCAAATAATTCGTCAAAGGTTGATTTTTAATAGGCAGCACATAATTAAGCCTTTTCTTGAATATTGTAAGAATTAATAAAAATTATGATAAAAAGATAAACCACATTAATAGTGTACGTAAGAAACCTTAATTTTTTTTCATAAACTTTAAAAATATTGAAAAATTATTAAAAATTTTCAATTTTTAGAAAAATTTATTCTCTTAATTTTAATTAAAAACAACAATGAAATACATATAATTCTTAAATTAGGCATGAATCAACTAATTTCAACTTAAATTAATAATTTAAAATAATTTAACACCTAGCCTAAGAATTACTTGTATTTTATTATTCTTTTTAATTATTAGTTTGAGTTAAATTTAATTAATTCAGTTCAAGTTTAAGAGTGAGGTTGAATCATCATGTAAACATCATTTAATTACTATTGTGTATTTTGTCGTTATTTTAAACCCAAATTTAGGAGTTTTTCTGAATATGTTTACCGATAAAATATTTAACATACTTATAAATATGAGACAATTATGGTGTTATATCTTCTCAAGCAAAAATTTTGTGAGTATTATTTACCATATTTATAAATATTAAAAATTTTGATCAATCTGAAAATGTTTATCCCATTTAGTGACATATTAACTGATAATTGGGTAGTTATGAATGTAACACTATCATTCCTACTTTTCTCAATTGGCTCTTTGAAAAAATGATGGGTCGATTTTTAGACCAAACGACATGACTATCCATTGGTATTAGGCATTAGGAATGCATAATGTTATTTTATACTGATCATTTGGGTCAATTCCACCTTTTAGCATAACTTTGAACAATTTATGCTGCTCACATAAGTTATCCAATGTCACCAAAGCTAATTGATAGATTTCTCTGAGTGAGATTTTATATATATCCCTTTGAGAGAATTGATTGTTCTTTGTAATTTAGGGCTACAATTGGCCTGTGGTACTTTTCTAGGAGCAACTAGAGGTTAACATATGGTCATGTGACTACTGGCCTTTTGGTCTTTAGCTTGAAAGAAGATTGTTACGTCATGTAGATAGGGTCGTCATCTTCCTCTTCAATCTTCTTGGTCCTGACATACTTATTAGGAAGAATATTTATTGCCAAGTAGAAAAGTTATAGATTTTGCCAAAAGAGATTCGTTACAAACAAGATTTTCTGGAGTCGCAATATATTCAAACTACAAGAAATTCCTTCTAAATACGAGGGTATTAGAGATCAACTTTTACATACTTGAAATGAGTTCACGTAAAAATAAAACTTTCAAAAATTTATAAACAAAAATTCAATTTCACAAAAGAATAAATTAAACAATTGACACTAATACCTCAATTATATAGAACTAAATTTTGAATTTATAAAATATCTAGAATCTTATGAATAATTTTTTAAATAATTTTTATATAATTTGACTTAAAAAATAAGGATGAAAAGCATTCTCAAAATTTGAATAAATCAAGTAAAAAAATCAAAACCAACATCTTAAAAGATAAGACTTGTATATTGTTCATAGTAAAAAGTTTTAGAGGTACCAAAATAAATAAAACACTGAACAACTTATTAAAGTCAGTTATAAAAAAATATAAAAAACTATTATTTAGATTTGTGTCTAATTTAATTAGCCCTAAGAGGAACTTAGTGGTCCATCAAGCAACTAGTTTAATCAATTGAACAAGAGATGACTAGTTTTTTTGGTTGACCGAATAGGAGATGTTCAATTGATATGTGCAAGAATATTGAAGAGTGAGTTAGAATCTCATTAATAGTTCCAACATTCATTGGTCGTAAGTATCTCCAACTTTTATTTACATGCAATTAAAAACTATTTGTCTTTCTTAAGGATCTAACTAGCTTCATAAAATTGACATAGAATCTTTTTAACTTCATGGAAACATGTAAGCTCTAAGTTACGCTTCATAGTGCTTCCTTTATCTTCTTAATCATTGCTCTAATAATTGGACCCATATTTATGCAAAGAGGGTCTCTAACTTGGCTAATTATGCTCACATCATCCCTTTTCTTCTAAAAAAGGTTTAACCTTGAACTAACACCTAGATTATACATGAGGATATTCGTCATTGTTAAACCAAATGAGTTTAAACTCATTATTTCAATGATATAATAAAATAATGAAGTACTAATTCAATTGTTTAAATGTTGACATGTAAGGCTGGGGAGCAATTGGTGCCAGATAAAGGTCGTAGAGAGCTTTGGAGTGCTTGAAGATTGAGTTGGATAAATAAGTCTTAGAGAAGATAGTTTTAGATTTGGATTCCATTATTGGAGATTTTCAATTAGGGATTTAAGCTTTGAAAGAATCAGTTAAATGATCTAAATGTTACTTAAAGGAATTGAAGCAACCTGAGAAGCTAACATTAAAGAGTGATATTTCAAAGGTATTTTGATTATAATTTTTTCCATGGATATTCCAGTTTAGGCTACATATATATATATAGGCATATATACATATATACACACACACACACACACACACACACACACACACAGATACACAAATAATGAAAGCCCTGACCCTACTAGTTCTCTTCTTGTTTGTTCTTTCATTTTTTTATCCACTGCCCTATTTTCATGTTTTTCTTCATCTAGTCCTCCATTCTCCAAAGGCTTTCTATAATACCCTTTTCTAATTATCATTTTTTTCATTGATTTCCATTATTACTTTAACTCTTGAGCTCTCATCCATTGTGGCCTATGAACACACGGAAGAGAGAGCTACATAAGAAGATCCAAAATCATAGAGGTTGAAGAGCATGTATAAGAAAAGAGAGTTAAATGTTCAGAACAAAAAAAAAAGTTATGAAAAAAGACCTAGATTTAAGAACAAACTGAAGAACTTATTAACTAATATTATTATGGAAATTATTTGAGATCTGGATAGACTAACTGAAAGACTTATAAGAGAATAACATGTTTGTGAAATCAAAATGGTGATGGAGAGCGAGATTGATCGACAATGAAAAAGAAGAGGGGTTATTAGGTTAGATCGAGTTAGAAGTTTGGTCTCTAGATGGGCTTCAGGAAACCTGATTAGATTTGAACTTAAATGGTACGAACCATATTTGATCGGGCTTTGGGTTAGGTTTGAGCTATGCTAGTCGCATGCTTGACTAAGTTTGACCAATTGACATCCTTTTTCAAGAGACATTAAACTGCTAAGAAAGGGCTACAAATCAACAAAAGCCACCTTTTCTTTCCAATTGAACATATTAGATTGGTGGATTAAACATAACATCTTCAATATGCCTAAAGTATAGATCAAGTGACTAAACCAAATTA
Organism: Erythroxylum areolatum; assembly: GCA_024520975.1. NCBI lineage: Eukaryota > Viridiplantae > Streptophyta > Magnoliopsida > Malpighiales > Erythroxylaceae > Erythroxylum > Erythroxylum areolatum. The sequence continues at coordinate 3,658,600 of JANIJH010000009.1, read as the reverse complement.
GTAAATAGAATTGGATTTCGTGTTTAAACTATTAGATTGTTCCATATATGAAATGGATTAATCTAAACAATAATTAGGATGTTGAAGAATACTATAAGAAGGTCTCTTTAAGTTAAAGAAATCAAGAGAGAAACAATATTGATAAAGAAGAATCAAGTGCTAGAAGAATAAAAGTTTTAAATTAGGATTATGCCATTTTACTCTAGTGACAGAAAGGTTAAGAGTTATTTATATCTTTTTGTGATTAAGAGAGTTGGGAGTGTCTTGTAAAAAGCTCTAAATATTTGAGTCTTATTTCGATTTCTCATCATCATTGAAAAAAATATATTCTAAGTTTACCTCGAGTCTTTCAAAACATGATTATTGCAGTTTTTGTCACTTATAAAAAATAGAGATAGTGGATCAAAACTCTTTAAAGGAGCTTAGAGAGTGGGCATATGTCAAGGAGAACTGAACTAAAAATCATTATCTTTTATACCCTTACTCCTTCAATTACTTGAATATTTCACTAACTTGGTTAATTGTATTTATATATATAATTAGCTATCTCTCATGTTTGATTGTGACTAATTGTTGGTACTAGTGGATTCTATTCATATTATTAAACTTATCATGTTAGGGAAAACATACAAGGAATATAAGTTAGACATCGAGACCGTATAGCTATAGGGTCGAAAAGACTGACCATACTTTGTTATTATTAATTTCTTTGCTATAGTTATAATAATGTGATGTATCTTAATAAAAATTTGATAATTTATTTGTTACCTACTAGTTTGTAATTTAGTTTGAATCTTTATCAACTCCAATCGTTATGAGTTTCTCTTTTGAAACATTTTGTAATTATCCCATCCATGAGTGGACTTACTTTAAGAAAAAAGAATTATCTAGATACTTTCACAAAATATTTATATATTATTGACAAAATGTATAGATATTATTCACGCAAATATCTAGAAATTATTCACGAAAATATCTAGATGAAAATAAATAATTTATGGTAAAAAGTAAATAATAGAATGAATGATAATTAGAGTAAATTACAATGTATGACTATAGTTAATTGATTCACCTATAAATATCCATCCATCTACTTGTTTCAAGCATCAAGAGAAAAATTCAAGTATCCAAGAGTAGAGCTTGTAAGGATTTCATCTTATATTATCTAAGTTACAAATTCTTATTCAGTGAGAAATAGTAATGTAAATCTTAGTTTTACTCTTAATTATATTGTATGTATTATATTTCTTTCAATCTTAATTGAGTTGTTATCCTACTTTATTTTCCTTGTTATTCCAATAAGTGATATAAGATCCTAGTTAAGGTGTTCAAATCTACTTATTTACATGCTCTATGGTTGTCATTGAAAAGGGATCCTCTGCATTAGAAAATAAGTTATATATTGTTTAACTTTTAAAGGTACTATGTATTATTCATATATATATAATTATTCTTTATGTGAAATAATATGAGCTATTTCTTTAACTCAAAGTAGTATAGGATATAATTAATGGCAAGAAAATTTAAGATTGAGAAGTTTAATAAGAATAATTTCTCATTATGAAAGTTGAAGATGAAAGCTAACATTAGTGGAAGGTTGATAGCCTACATAAATAATGCCAAATGGAATCAAATGGACACAAATACTATTTCAAATATTCATCTAGCTTTAGTTAATCAAGTCTTGTCAAGTCTAGAGGAGAAGAAAACAATAAAAGAGATATAAAATCATCTCATAAAATTGTTCTAAGTCAAGTCATTCCATAATAAAAGTTTCCTTAGTAGGAAATTTACACTACGTAGATGTTAAAATCTACTTTAGTTACAAAGAAAATTAATAATTTGATTACTTTATTCTCTTAACTTACATCATTAAGCTTTATAATATGGCCATATGAAGATGTCAAACTTCTACCTGATTCCCATGATCGACTAATTATCAACTTAAGCAATAATGTTTTTACAAACAACCCAATCTTCAATAATGTCCCATTAGAATATTAGTCAAGAAAGAGCTTGAGATTACTATCTAATTTCATAATTAAACCTCTATCCTTAGATAAAATAATACTAAAATAAGTAGAATAAGTATGATGGGATCTTTAACTAACTTAAGAAACAAACATTTTAGCGGAGATTAATTGAGAACAACAAAAACTAAAAGTTCAAATGGCTTAAGGAGGGAGATAAAACTATTCATGTCCATTTATTTTTCATATTGACAATGCTATGGAATATAAAGATCAATGTTTATTTGAGTTATTTTAACATAGAACTTTTGTTTAACATTCTTGTACAAGAATCTCAAAACAAAATGGCCACATAAACATAGATATATCTTAGACACTATTCAAGCTCTCCTCATTTCATCCTCTTATCCTAAAACCTTCTGAGGAGAAGTTGCCTTACACTTTAAACAAAATCCTTTCTCCTGTCATAAGTAATCTTTCTCCTTATAAACATCTTTATTATTAAATCATAAATTATCATAATTTTAGGGTCTTTGGTTGTGCCTGCTTTGTTCTTCTTTAACCCTATAAACATACTAAATTAGAACCAAGAGCTTGATTATGTTGTTTCTTAAGGTGTGGAATTAAATACAAAGGATATCGTTATTATGATCCTATTTCCAAATAACTTTAAGTATCTTGTATTGTTACTTTCTAAGAACATTAAATGTTCTCTTCCATATCCAAATTTCAAATCCACTATTCATATTACTTTTTTATAGACCCTTTCATCAATTTGTTTCTAGATAATTCTATTGTGGGTCTTCCATCTTCTAAAGGAAGTCTCTAACGTTAAGCCTCAGTCCTTAAATATGCTCTACCTATGGAAACTAATAATTCCTCTTCTCTACTCGTAACACCTCAACCATTACCTCTTCGTCAATTGAATTAGGTTTGTCATCATAGTATCACTCTTCATGATTACCATTATTATTTTACTCTTATTTCTTTTTGTGAACCTGGCACATATTACGAGGCCTGTGCTAATCCTCTTTAGCAAAAAGCAATAAAAATATAACTTTAAGCCTTAAGTAGTACTTGTATATAGGACATGGTTGATTTACCTTCAAATAAACATTTAGTTAATATAAAATCAAAATTAGAGCAAATGGTTTTATTGACCGATACAAAGCCAAACTAGCAATAAAAGGATTCACGTAGGAATATTCTATTACTTATGAATAAACATTTCCTCTTATTTCTTGTCTCACTTTAGTGCATAGCCTCATAGCTGTTACTTTAACTAAAAAGTGTCAGTTATTTTAGATGGACGTCAAACATGGCTTTTTAAATGGAGATCTCTCTAAAGAGGTATCTATATAACCTCCACCTGGTAATGACTATCAACTAGGTAAAGTATATCGTTTTCACAAGTCCTTATGTTGTTTAAAGTTGGCTCCCAAGGCTTAGTTTGCCAAGTTCAGCTCTGAAATATCTCAGTTTAGCTTTCAGTCTAGCTTTTATGATCATGCCTTATTCATTGGTAAGACTACCATAGGATGCATTCTCTATGTGAATGATATAATCATTGTTGGCCCCCAAATTCTTTTCTTATTGAATAAGCATGATCCCAATTTACTTTTTAGGTTTTGTTTGATTAATTGCTTTTGGTTAGAGTTTAATGAGCATATAAATGGTTGGAGGATTTATTGCTTAGATTGATGAAATTAGAAGTATTAAATGGAGGAATTAAGATTAAGTTAGAGTATAGTATGGTGTTAGTTAAATTGAAGGAATAAGAATGTATAAGGACAAAATGGGAAG
>JANIJH010000009.1:3622899-3636014 GCA_024520975.1 Erythroxylum areolatum | reverse complement strand
ACCGGATAGTGTGAAGTAACAATCTTACAAAGATGAAACTTGGTTAAGGATAATGTATTATTATCTTCTATCATTACAACTCAGGATTATCCTAAGTTATGATTTAACTGTCAAACCTTAATAAATAACCAACTATATTACATGTCGATCATTAATGATTGATGAATGACTTAAGAAACTCTTTTCTTTACTCATTCAATCGCCTTAGCCAATGACAATATAGAGCTCAAACTTATTACTTAAAGTCGATGAATCCCATTTTGACTCACCACTAATTAGATAGGTATTTAATTGTATCCAATGATCATTCAACTAGTATTTTTATACACTAGGTGTCTGACATCAAAACATAATAAGTGACCTATTGATTACTATGATACTATTATATACATATTGATCTAATTGAATCATTAAAGTCTGTATTTGATGATCTCATGATTAAGAACACTTTTAAATTAAACCCTAAAGTCTTGAATTTCATTATCATAATTTCCATTATGATGACAAATGTATAAATTTAATCAAAAACTTATCATATTAGGATAAAAGCAATAAATATAATATGATAATATAATTATTTGCTATGTTACTAAAAAAAGTTAATAATTATAAAACAAATGTGTACAATCCAACAAGATCTTTCATGGGCATAATTCCAACAAGTCACAGATCTTTCAACGAAAGCACCAAATGACGCTAGCAATTTCTAGGGGGAGAAGGAAGTTGGGAATTTGTTGGTCCACCGTTAGAAGCGGAAGAAAAAAAAAACAGAATTCTTGTTGTTGTGACAATATTCACTCAATTATTACAAAATCACACCTCTCACACCTTTTAGGAGACAAACTAATCATTGTATTATAACGGCATTTTTCTGATCTGAGCTATCCTGCTTCTTGAATTCTGGCCTGCGACAAAGATTCATTATAAACCCTAGAATTTTCAGTTCTCGAATATTTTTGAAGTGTCTTCGTGTGTCGAAGGTTTTGAGTTCGAATTCTATCAAGTTCCTCGAGTGTTTTCAAGTGTTAAGAATAGGATCTAATAACCAATTATGAGATGCATTCAATCGTTTGATGCTTCCAAACCAAAGTCGTCTAGTGTTTACAATTGTTGGATTACGGGAACAATCTTACAGTGCATTACTACAGGAGCAGTGCTTGAAGTGTTGGGCCACCAAGTCCAAGCCTTATATTAGATAAAATCTTATCAAAGCTCTAAACCTCGAACTCATGTCTACGCTAATCAGAATCGCCATCCCACCTCGCCCTTTGCCCCATCATTTGGTAAATTCATTCTGCTTCATGTTAATGCGTTGCAATTCATGTTCTTCTTGATCGTAGTTAAATATTTCGCTTTTGTTTTCTTTGTGTAATTGTAGTTTGTTCTAATTGCTACGTTGCAATTCCTTCTCAGGGTTTTAATGACCACCCCTGCGTCTCCATGCGGATTTCAAGGCTATTTCATTTGAAAACGTCGTCCCTTTATCAGAAACCATCTCGAAGATTTTGCTCCATTAACAGTGATAGCGATGTGAGTCTCGTTTTCTCTTTTAACTACTGGAGATTCTTTACTTCTTGGATCATACTCTTTCTTCCTCTTCGCTCTAGTAGAATCTTGGCTTACCCATGTGTAGTACATGCCAAGTTGCATTATTTAGGAGGATAATTTTCAAGATGTCCTTCTGTTTGTATAGGTTTTTGTTTGACATTTCATCTATCTTATTTTTGCATAATCTTCCGTTTCTTTACTTAATCCAAATTGCTTACAGCGGTATTGTTTGCTATTAACTTGCTCTATCTTCCCAATAATTAAAGTCTAATCATCTTTCTTTCGTTCTGGTTCAGAATTGCATTATATGAACCGGAATGTGTGATCCTTCTTGAATGTCTGACATACCTTTCAAAACATGCCTTTAAATCCTCCCATCCATAGCTGACTTGTCTTGCGTTTAGTAGAGTAATTCTTTTCTTTGTCTGTATTCTAAGTCTTCATTTTGCTCCCAGTTTCCTTAAACTAGTTTTTTTCCCCCTTTGCTTGTTTTATCTGGTTTGAGTGCTTGAAAAGTGATATATGCTAATTCTGATTAATATGTTCTCCGTGCATTTCTTTCAAATCAAATAATAACGTCTGAATTAAGCTTATGTTTGCTTTTTGCTCTCAAGGCTAGACTTGTGGGCTGTCAGTTTCTCGCGACAACACTCCTAAACACGAAGGTAAGTTAAGTTTCTGGCACAAACAGGAAGTTTCTTGCATACACAATTCCCCGTTATTTGCAAATGGCCACTTCTGACATTCTGGACTTTGGTAATGTGTGTGAAATGGAATAACATTTTCACCCTCTTTACTTTTTTTCCTTACTACTCATGTTTTTCAGGTTCAGCAGATGAGAATGAGTCTAGTCAAAAATCAGTCACATCTAATGAGTACTTACTGCTAACCTTAATGTGTTTTTAGTTATTTTTGATGACTACTTGTTTTCCCAATGACATGACCATGCCAAGAAGACTGTGCTCTCATTCTCGTACTGAAGCAAAGTAAAATGCCTATGCTTCTAAATTAACTTTCTGAAGATGGTCTTTTAATGATTATTTTGTTTCTTCCTTACATAATCATGCAATCTTTCATCCTTCAAGCACGATGATATGAACTAAATGTATGTGGAGATTATTATCCTCAGAATCCATTTTGGTTCAGTTCAATGTTTCATGCTACACCTGAAAGACAGATTCCCTGCGTAAATTTCATATTTTCCTCTATAAAGAACTGTGAATTTTTAATTTTTAAAAGCTTGTGAAGTTTCATGATCCGTAGGTATGATTATTGTAGTTCCTTTTCATTATAATTTCTCAGTATCATTGGTTAACTTGTCAGAGTGTTGACGAGACTAAAGCGATATGGAATTTCTGGAGTATTGGCTTATGGACTTTTAAATACTGCATACTATCTTACGACATTTCTCTTGGTGTGGTGAGTCAATACTTTCTACATTTGATGCGTTAATGTACTCTGAAACAGAGAAAAAAGAATATAGTCCAATCTGACTGTAGTTGTTAAAAGTTTTATATGTGAAAGTTCTAGGATTTGTCACTGAATTGTCATAGTGTGTTGAACCAACAAAGGTATCATGAATGACCATAAGCAAGATCGAATTAAAGAGTGACTTGCTTTAGTGCAGAGGAGTCTGAATTGCTTCTATTCTTTTCCCCTTATAAATTTCATTCTGTGGATCTCCTTTTGACCAAATCAAGATTGAGGTTCTTCGTCTTTTAGTGTAAGGAACTACCTTATCTTGAAATGTGCGTGCTTCTGGCCACACATTTCAAGAAGACTTGAAACAAGAAGACTTGAGAGTCAGTTATTTAGTTCTTGATTTTGATAATCTAAGTTTAGGAAAATAGTAGTTGACTCATCATTTCTTATTCGGAGTCATTGAATTAACCTTAGGAGTGTAAAAGGGCTACAAAGTTATAAGATAGTGTTGTAAAGTTTGTATGATGAACATTTATTATTTCGGAGTTCTAGAGCATGAGATATTTACTTTACATGAGAAGATAAAAGATATTGTGGAAACAGTATTTAGAATAGAAGAAAATGACGACTGAAGAAAGAAAGTGGAGAAATCCTTTTAAGTCATGGGGTATCTCTGTTGCCTAAAATTCTTCTTTGCATTCAAGGATCAAATCATGACAAAATGGTTTGACTATTTGTTATAAACCTTTAATATGGTTATTAACTTACATAGTCTTCGTTTCAGGGCCCTTGCTCTTGCACCTTTTGTGGACGAAGGACTCTCATGGTTCACCATTAAATTCAAATTTGATTCTCAGGGAAAGGTATGAAATGCTCAGAATGCTAATTATTTAGCTCAATATGCTATACCTAATTTCGTACTATTTCAGGCTTTCATGACCATTGTCAGCTTCTGTTTTGGACTGGCCATCATTTTATTTTTAGCTGTGACATTGCTTTGGGCGTAAGCAGTATCCAACTTGTGTTCCTGTGCTCGTAGGAAAAGTCGTACTCTCAGAAAATTTAGAAGTTCCGTGTCAATATGGTTCAACATGTGGAAATACTTCAGTAACAATCAAATCATGTACCACCGCCCTTTGCAGTAATGAGAAGGTTACATAGCGAAAAGGATGCTCCAACTGTCGTTTTTGTAATGTTGAGAAACAATGTAAATGGAGGCAATGTTGAGAATATGTTCACGTTTTTCAAAATGAGTTAGCTATAAATTTATCTTTTTTCTCAGAAGTCCAATGATATAATTCTAAGTTTATTGATGTCTTAGTACAGCATATCCTTTCCCAATGTTACTGCAAAAGTGTTTCAACTTTCTTCTGTTTGTTTCTTTGGTAGCGTTTTAGACAAAGGTATGAATATCATTATGTACCGCAAAAGAAAATGGTATTCATATATTTAGGTCCTGTTTGATAATCAGCTGATTTCATTAATTATTAATTGATGATTGATTATATCAACTGATTTAATCAGTTGATTGTATTAGCTGGTATCATACTAGTTATGGATATTGGTCAGTGTCAACTATTATTCGATATCCAAAATACTAGTATTTATTGGGTAAAATTTGTAAATTTAAAAATTTGAAGAATCAAATTGAAAAAAAAAACACCCTAAGGGTATGTTTGGATGTGGGTAGAGGGATGGAAGGAAATGGAATGGAATGACCTAAATGACTCAAGCCATTGTTTGGGAGTCTATTTTAAAACATGATGGAATGGCAATTAATGGCTTTGGAAGCCATCCTTTGCCATCCAAAATCCAATATTTTGTGACCCCCCAAATTGGAGGGTCAGGGATGGAATGGCATGGTTTGCCTTCCAAACCTCTATTATTTTATTTAAACATCCAAACAATGGAGTGGTCCATTTCATTCCATTCCATTCCATTCCATTCCATTCTGTTCCATTAATTACCATTCCATTCCATTCCATCCTAAACTCCCAAACATACCCTAACCTTAAGTTCGTCCCTTTCAATCTTAGACCAAACCTGTTGCCTCACTCTCTCCTTAATCTCTCAATTTTCTCCATCTCAACACTCCATTGCCAGCGCTCCAGCTCCGAGTTTTCGACAAGGTGACACCATTGGCATTATCTCAGTCTCGTAGCAATGCATCAATTCGGAACTGTGACTCACCAATCTTTTTTTTCTTCTAGTTATTCTGCTACATAATATTTGAGACTTGTGAATTATGAGTTGTTTGGGTTATTTCATTGGTTGCGCAATGTATGGAGAATTATCGATTCTAAGTTGACACGTGAATTGTTGAAACGCAGTTGTCCAAATGAAAGTAATCGAATTGAGGTTGATGAGTTGAATGTTTTGTCTTACAAGTTCTTTAGTAACAAATTTGTGTCAAATAAATATAAATAAATTGAGGTTGACGAGTCATGGCTAAAAGATTGGTGTTGTGAGAAAAATTCATGAGATCATCATATAAATTGTTCAGATGAGATATTGAAGCTTTACACATAATTTGTTACTTAAAATTAGCAACTTAATAATATTTATACATAGAAAATATATTTGGGTTTGTTTTTGACCCATATTTGAATTTTAAGGATAAAAAGGAGATCGATAAAATAAAAGTTCTTAAACTAAAAGCTATAGCTTGTAATCAGGGTGCTTCGAACCCTATATAACACACCATGCTTCTGCGCAACTTCAAGGCGGTTCGGAAATAGTGATTATGCTGCAACTTGAACACGAAACATGGGGCTGCACTAGGCCCATACTTAGAGCTCTGATACCAATTCGGATGGGTGTAGTTTTTTCTACTAATTTTTCTAACCAGTTTACTAACTTTTCTAAATTTTCCTGTACATTGATTATTGTTTCTTTATTCTGTATATTATCTTTTACCAATTGTTGTATTATTCGTGTAATATTTGTTTGATTTTTTTAAAAGTTCGTTTACTTGTGTTTTTATTTGTAATTGTTTTTCTATTACTTCAGTAATATATGTGGTTACACTCATAAAGTATTTTTTATATGTGTAGTTAATTCTTGTATTTGATTTTTTATTGTTAATAATTCCATAGATACTAATTGTTCTGAATGATTATTTTTGTTTTAGGAAATGTTAGGATCAGTAATTCTAACTAAATGTTCTAAATTTTGTCCAGGTTCAGTAAATCTTATTGGTCTTTGTAGACATAATGATTGTGCTCTAAAAAGATTGGGCTTATTTAAAGATTGAGTGCTAGAGAAAGAAAGTCGAGGACTTAGAGGTGAATGTAATTGAATTGGATATTGGATTTCAGGTAAGGTTCGTAAATTTGTGCGTATATTGGATAAATAATTTATCAATATAAATTTTATCAGTGTTTCGAAATTCGATGTTATGATGTGAATTAGTTAAAGTATAACAAATTTGATATATGATGGAAAATGGATATTGTCCTAAATTCATTAAATTTTCTTTATAAAATTTATATGCTATTTTTATTATTTCGTCTAAATTATGTGATTTTAAAGGGATGCCTAATTTTAATTGAGTGTTAAATTTAATTTTTCTATAAACTAAATTTCTGTTCATTATTCCTATTATTTAATCATTTAAATTAGTCATTCTTTCATCAACGATCGCCATTCTTATGGGAGAATCGATTCTTTTAGTGAAAAGTTGATTTTAGTAGAATTTGTATTGTAGATAAATGAATATATCCAATTTTATGTCCTTTATCTTCTTGTATTTTTTGTAATTGTCTAGAAATCTGTTCTTGATCAATTAAATTGATTCGAATATGTACATTACGCTGGTCTATTCTGATAGGTGTTTCGTACATAATTTTACCAAAATAAATAATATTTTTTCGATTTATGAAATTTTTGAAAAAAGAATATTCTATGTCTTGTCCAGCTTTTAAATTTAATTGAGTTTTGGAGATTTGTTTTTTGTTTTTCATTTGATAATAAAGTATTTATATGAAAAGTTTGTGTTGATTCTGTTAATTCTAAATTATCTATTTCTAATATATTTTGTTCCTGATTTTAATTAGTCAATTTAATGAGAATTATTTGTTTGATGTTGATGTAGAATAGATTGTAAATAAGTTAATTCTTGAGTATAAAAAGTATATAAATTTTGAGCTAATTCTAATTTTTCTTGTATTGGTTTCAATGCATCTGTATTACTAATTACAAATTGAATATAATTATATCAGTTTTCATAATATTCTTTTTCTTCTTGATATTGCAGGATTAATGGTTCAATATACTGGATATGATTAAGTAGTTGATTGTAGATAGTACAACTATTGGGTTCCATTTAAATGTATTTGATAATGTTCGCTAAAACGTTTATGTAATTCCTGAAGTTCTATTATTTCTTGATCATATATGACTGTATTATTATTAATCTGATCTTGATAGTTTTGAGAATCTATATAAAATGGATCGGTAGTTTATAGTAATTGAAGTCTTTGAGTTTTCCAAAAATCAACAATTCTTTTAGTAATGGTTACTTTTTAGTGGCTAGTTTAATGAATGTATAAAAAGATCTACAATTCCAGCAGTCTGAATTTAAAGACATAGCTAATGAATTTGAGAAGTTAATTAAGATGTACGATATAATGTTCTTTAAATAGATTATGTAAATATTTGGAATTGTCTTTTTTCTAATTGATAAATTTCAGAATGTGTATTAATTTTTGTTTGATAAAGTTGAATTTCTTCGAGCGGAGCATTTATTAATTGAAGAAAATTATACATATTAATTGCAAACCTGAATAAGTTTTCGACTAATGCTCATTTTATTTTCATTATGGACAAGTTTTACAAATAGGCTTAGTTAGGGAAATAGCTAAGTAAATCTAGATAAGTAAGACAGACAGATAAAGGTAAACAAAGGTAGACATGCATAAATAACTAATGAGAATTGCACAATTGAATATTAAAGAAGTCATTTATTCTAATTATTATAAGAAATAGTTGGATCATGTATTTTATCTAACAAATGTTGAAATAAAAGTCGATTAAATTTGTAAAGTAAACAACTATGTAAAAAGGCTTCTAATTGATGTGGAGGGGAGATAAATATACAGCTAGCAGATAAGAAAAACATAATTGCCAGTGCTCTAGCATCCAACTCCTCTGAGTCTTCAACAATGTGACACCATTGGCATTATCTCGAGTCTCGTAGCAATGCATCAATTCGGAAGTGTGACCCGCCAATCTTTTTTTTTGAGTTATTCTACTACATAATATTTAAGACTTGTGACTTATGAGTTGTTTGGGTTAGTTCATTAGTTGCACAATGTATGGAGAATTATCGATTCTAAGTTAACATGTGAATTGTTGAAATGCAGTTGTGCAAATGAATGTAATCAAATTGAGGTTGATGAGTTGAATGTTTTGTCTTACAAGTTCTTTAGTAACAAATTTGTGTCAAATAAATATAAATTAATTGAGGCTGATGAGTCATGGCTAAAAGATTGGTGGTGTGAGAAAAATTCATGAGTTCATCATATAAATTGTTCAAATGAGATATTGAAGCTTTACACATAATTTGTTACTTAAAATTAACAACTTAATAATATTTATACATAGAAAATATATTTGGGTTTGTTTTTGACCCATACTTGAATTTTAAGGGTAAAAAGAGATCGACAAAATAAAAGTTTGTTGCGTAAAAATTTTTATAAATCTTATATTTTTGGTAGATTGAGAATAGATTTGAATAATATTTGATCATTTGTATTGTCAATCATGCTTATATAAACGGATCTTCTGAGATTTGATTTTTAATATTATGATTTATGTTGATATATTTAATATAATGCAAAATTGTGAATAGTTAAGTAATCATTTTTAATTTTTTATAGGCTGATACTATTTTCTCAATACTCATCTTAGTGTGTATAATTAATTGTGCTTATATTTCCATGCATGTTCATAATCTCGCAATAATGTGCCATATGATCCATTACAGTTATCGTCATTATATATTTTTAGTATTTAGAAACAATAGCTCTACTAGTTAACGATAAGGTCATATACTTCTAGATCTTCTCAGATCTTTCACCTTAGTAGAATTTCAATTGAGACTATGTTGTTCGTTTATATATTTTTAGCATTGGGAGTTTTAATTTTGGTTGGGGTGGTTCATGCAAAATTGAGACAATAAAAAGACTATCAAAAATCAAGCGTCCTTGCTCTTCTTTAGACATGCCCCAGGGTAAGGGAACAACTTACTGAGTGAAATCGATAGTTTGCTAGTCTACTAGTTGCTCTCCTAAAATCTAGGAAAATTTCCTCTCACTAGTTTTGTTAAAATGCAAACATGTTCAAGAAAACTTGCTAACATTGCCACAATAGGTTGGGGGTTGAGTCTCTAACATTAGGATCTTTGTGAATCCATATTTCTAGAGACTCAACTAAGTAGTTAACTTTGTCTTTTTGCTCAAGTTTCTTACTACCAATACCAAATAATGTCTTCTTCTTAAAACAGTAAGACTGTTACAAGCCTTATGGTGTGTTGCAATATGGTTAAGATCTAAATAGCTACAAGGCAAGACAAAAGCAGCTTGGAGAAAGATAAATTAAAATTCAATGCTACAGTCAAATTTAAGTTAAATAGATTTAAAGTGATATGAAAAAAGGCATAATTTAGTTTAGACAAGTATTAAGATATAAAAGATGAGTCCATAAGGACAATATGAATGTTAAGAGTATAGAAGAAAAGACCTTGGTGGAGTCCAAGGAGAACTTATTTAAATTATAGAATATTAAACTTTATTTTAAAAATTTTTAAGAATATAAGCAATCAACATTTACAAGAACTTAAAAGTTACCATAAATATTATTATATTATATCACTTACTTAAGTGAAAGATTACCACAAATCTTATTATATCATATGGTATATTAATAAGTTCTTTAATTAAATTTTTTCATAAAATTTCATTACTTTAAATAGTAATTTGATAATGAATTTTTTTTCTTTTTTAAAATAAAAAGACTTTTATAAAGATTTAAAAGAAGAAGATATAAGAGTATTACTCCAAACAACTAAGGCAAAGCATGATGACACTGTGGAAACATGAAAAACAAAATCACACGATAGAGTACATTAAGTGGAAGTAAGATGCGTTATCAATGTTTGATAGTTATAAGTGGTATAGAAATCTTCTCCTTGTAGTCGGAGTATCACGGAACTTCCGAATCAGGGAAACAGATGGATTCTTCATCTTTAAGAGGCATTGTTGTCTCCTTTTGGAATTTTGTCAGATGGCGAGGGTCTCTTGGAGGTCTATTGGTTGCTTCGACACTGGCTCAACCAATTAGGTATTTTAATTTCTTCGTTGCTTCTTAATAATATTGTGTGTCTTTTGCTTCTCTTTAATACCTATGATTATCTTCTAACAATAGCTTCTAGTTAAACATTTAGTGAATCTAGGATGGTTGTGTTGCATGTCTGATTGAGGTTACGAAGCAGAATGAGTTCTTTAATTTCATAGAGGATCTTAGAAGCAAGAACCTCTTTGGGCATGTTGGTTCCTCCAAACGTCTTAGGTTTCTTTGATTCCATAGTCCATATAAACAGAGTCTTAGGGATAGAACTTGGATCTGTCTGTTAGTGTCTGGAGGAATTGTAGGCTTTGTAAATTTTTGGATCACCTATAAGATAATTTTCCTCAGGTTTAGCCATAGGCATCTGTTGGATATAGCTTCCTATACATATATCCTATAAGGGCATGTGAAGACGAGATGATCTCTTGTTTCTACATGGATCTGACACAATGGACATATTATGTCATTTACAGATAGTGAATTCTATCTGCAGTATTCAGCCTATTTAGGATTGCTAACCATAGTATGAAAGAAGCCCTTGGGGTTAATACCTTGCTTCAAAAAACTTTGTGCCATTCTACTTTTTATTTCCTACATCTTAGGAGATCTCTTGTGGCTTTGTTTATGAGTTTAAGGATGGGTTGGGTATACCAATAGAAGGTGTCCTAAAAATTAGGTTGGGGAAGGTATGATGGTTGAAGATGTCTTAGGTTTTGAAGGAAGTTCCAGGTGCTCTCTGTGATCATTTGGTTGAGTTTAAGTTTGAGTGAGGTAGTTTGAGGACTACTTAGAATGCCATAGTGTTGAATGAGAGGACCCACACTAGTCCAATTGTCATTCCAGACGTAAGTCAAGTTGCCATTCCCAATTTTACAAGAGATCCCACCTCAGACTTTGTCCCTCAATTTCAAAATCTGGTTGAGAAAATGAGAGTATGAGACTGATTCCTTAATGCTCCATAGACTTCTTTCCTTGAGGAAATATTAGTGTAGCCATTTCACCCAAAGAGAGTTTTTATCCGTAAGGATCCACCATAATCTTTTCAAGATTAGGGCTTGATTTGTGGTTTTGATAGGAGTTATCACTAACCCTCCTTCATCCTTAGGAGAGCAAATACCTGCCTATTTCATTTTAGCTAAACCTTTGATCTCATTTAGGTGATTCCAGAGGAAGTTCTTGAGAATTCTTTCAATGGATTTTATGATACGTTGAGAGAGGAAGAAATGAGAGCTCCAGTAAATGCAGAGGGAGTTTAACACCGATTTTATAAGTTGAACCTTCCTTGCATATGACAAAGAATTGTTAACCCACGAACTAACTCTTCTCTGTATTGTCTCTAGTAGTGGGGTGCATTTTGCATATGAGAGTCTTTTAATAGAGATAGATAGTCTAAGATATAAAAGGGGTGTCTCTTTAAAAAGCATTATAGTATATTGAGATATATGAGGCCCCAAAGTAGTAACTTTTTTGGATAGAAGGAAATGACTCTTTGTTGGATTGAATTGTAGTCCAGAGAAGTTTTTGAATTTGATAAGTGCTGCCATATAACTTTGTATGGAGTCCATGAAGGCCCTATAAAATAAAAGTAGATCATCTGCAAAGCAGAGGTTAGTAAAATTGATCTTCTTACATTTAGCATGGTATCTGAATTTTGGGTTTTGTAGGACTTCATACTTGATGAGGGAGTTAATAATCTCCATACATAGGATGACAAAGTAGGGAGATAAGGGGTCTCCTTGCCTCAGCCCCCTTGTTGCCTTAAAGAGTGTGGTAGGAGTGCCATTGATTAGGATAGATAAGGAGGACTTTGAGATACACTCTTTCATCCATTTTATAAAAACCATTAGAAATATGTGAGCCATTAATAGAGTCCATAGGAAATCCCAGCTCACACTATCAAAAACTTTGTGGAAATCAACATTGATTGTGCAATTTGGAGAGTAATTTGATATGGAGTAGCCTTTTAGAAGCTCTTGTATAATTAGAATGTCGTCTCCTATATGTTTGTCTTGTATAAAAGCGCCTTGGTTGTCACCGATTAACAGAGCTAGGATTTTTTTCAATCTTGAGGCAAGTATCTTAGATATGATCGTGTAGAGAAAATTAGTACATGCAATAGGTTTGAATTCTCGAAAATGTATAGGATTGGAGCATTTGGGAATCAAATAAATAAAGGTTCTATTGATCTCTTTGAGTAGGACCCCCTTGGAAAAGAATTATTTGACTGCCTCTATAACAAACGAACATGTCTCCCTCTAAAACTTATGGAACAAGTATCCATTTAGACTATCAGGGTCAGGAGCTTTAGAGCCATCCATGGAAAAAATTGCAGCTTATATCTCCAAACTTTAAACTGGTTTTATGAGGAGTTCTGCATATACTATTGTGATTTGTTTGAGGGATAGGGATCTAAGTTCATCTAACGTAGCATTTGAAGAGTTAGGAGTTCCTAGTAGTTCTTCTAAGAACCTTACTGCCTCCTCTTGAATATGTTGTTGTGCCTGTAGATTAGTACCCTATTCGGAAGTTATAGAAATAATTTTGTTGTTTGCTCACAAGAATGGAGTTGAAAAAGAATCTAATGTAGTTGTCACCATCTTTTAGCCAATGTACTTTAGCTCTTTGATTTAAGAGAGAGTTATGGTTGTGTGTAGCCTTCAAGAATTGTGATAACACATTCTTTTCTCTATCAAGAAGAGTCAAATCAGTAGGAAGAGCATTAATGTTGGACCCCGAACTTTTGATGATAATTAGAAATATTAAAATGAATATTAATAAGAAAGAAATTGGTGAGACAA
>JANIJH010000009.1:3573456-3594132 GCA_024520975.1 Erythroxylum areolatum | reverse complement strand
ATAAATTTCTAAACAATTAATAATTCTAATCAATGATCAAATCAAACAACTTAAAGTATAGAGGAGTAAAAACTTACTTGATTCAAGTTGTAAAACCTTTGAAAATCACTAAGAAACGCCAACCCTCAAGCGTATACCACACCCACGATTTCTCTCTACTCAACACCCACCCTCATTTTCTCCAATACCAAGTTTAGGGATAGATTGATGATGAAGAATGGAGCAATTTGCAAAGAAGAAAATGGAAGGAAGAGCAAAGATGGATCCACGAAGAGAAGAAGATCAAGGGAAATTTTTCTTTCAAAGGAGAGTGAGCTTCGTGGAAGGAAATTCAAAGATGAGGGTTTATAAACCAAGACTTTTAAACTAGGGGCATGTTTGGCAACTCATTTGCCACATGCCTAAATCTTAGGGTTTAAAAATCCAATTCTTATTCTAATTTCTCCCAATCTCACAATGACTATGAATAATAAATCCTAAAATCATAACCCAAATTATCTCATGCCAAGTGTCAATCAATTTCGGAACCGGAATCCAATTTATCAGTCTTTAGGTTAATTTTTCGATCCGGACATGTAACTCCAAAAATTTCAGAAAATTCCTATAAATCCTCAAAAATATATGACACATGTTCCTACACTCCAATTTCAATTTTTCAACTCTCAAAAATTCAATTTTCACCCCAATTATATAATCCAACCCTAATCCGCACAATTATCACCTAATTTTCCAATTTACACAATTTTCCAATTTACACAATTTAATCGGGAAATTGTCATACATGTATGTACATACATATGCTTGTGCAATAATGAGCATTTATCAACATTTATAAAGGCTAAAATGCATAAGCCAATCAAAGTATACATGAATTCAATCCTAATCCATCCGAATTACCGATATGCCCATCACATCGGTAATAGGATGTTAAATCTTAGTTATGAGTTAATAATCATTCTGATTGCTTCCAATCTAATTAAGTTGATAAAAGTAGTTTTGAGAAATCAAGAGACTACTTGATTAGATCTCAACGGACGGTAACCAAAACCTTTGGATATCTAGGATCAAGCATAGTTGAATTCACAAAGTGAATGGAAGACAAAACAAGGGTAATGCTTAAGTTTCCACCATTGAGTAACTTCAATTTTATTGTTATCTCTTACTTATTCAATCATCAAATTTTGTTAGTTTACTTTAATTTTAAGTTGTTAATCCAATCTTTTTTTACCTTAGACAAAGTGTAATTCAAATTATTATGTGACTATATTCAATACTTGTGGGATCGATATTAGTGGTACTACAAGATACGACTCGCATGCTTGCGATATAGCACAAACCTAGCAAACATGGACATGAACTCAAAACTAAACACCTTCAAGAGATAATCCAATGCATAAATTTACATATGTCATAATGCATTTTTCATAAACAAATTTCGGAGGGAGCGCAACATTGATTATATAGTATGATTTTTGCTTTAAATTTTTTCTCAATAGCAATGTAAGAGAGAGAGAGACACACACAAGGGAGGAGGAAGGTGTGTTCGAAATTCAGAAACAGTTAACTAACATAATAAAGTAAAAGGGAAATATCGCTGTCTAAAAGCTGGAGTGATATGAGGATCCATAAATAAGACTGTGAATAACAAAAAGCTATGAGAAACTCGGACAAGCAAAAAAGATGGAAAAGATAAAGCATATAACATTAGCCACAAATGACATAAATATGCTTGTAATCATTATAGGGACATGACCAGCAATCTTATTCTTGCATGGATTTCTTAAACTCTAGTACTCATGGCATCACCAATTCCTCTTTCTCTCTTCTCGTGGGTACCGCTGCATAGTATTAGACCTCCATGGGTATAATGACACCGATGCCCTATCATCAACTGTGGAGTACACCTCACTTCACATCATTGGCGATCTTATTGGACTTCTTGACACACCGGGCTTCGGACATGTGTCTTCAATTGGCCATCATTTGGGGGCTTTAGGGCTTGGCATTTTAGCTTATCTAAACTTGACAGAATCAAGGCTTTGGTCAACACAAACATTGCGTTTATGCAAAGAAATCCATAAGTCAAGCTTCTCTATGCATTCAAGGTTTTGATTGGCAATGATTACTCCTTTTTTCCAGTTACACAGGGTGAGGGTATGATGAAAATTTCATGTTCCACCAAGATGTGAATCAAAAAGTAGAATGCTTCTACAAACCTTCATAATGTCTTTTTGTCTTGAATTCTCTTAAATGCCTGAAATCTTCCTTACTTTGGCTTCAACATGACTTTGCTCTCTCTCTTAATATCCCACTTTGTCTAGCAACGCCATATTTTGAAGAATCTAAAACTGTAAATCAAAATAAAAAATGGGGTTTATGAATACAACTGAAAAGTGAAAAGCAAAAATCATTAGAAACTAGAGAGAAAGTTTTTATTATCTTTTTTTTACAAAGGAAAACTCAAAACCCCAAAAAACAAACTAACTAGCGCAGTGTTCTGCGGTACAAAGCTCCTTGCTTATCTCGGTGGATGAGTTCCGTGATTGTCATCAGAGGCTCCTGGAGAATATGCATGCCTAGGCTGGCTAAGACCGCGAGAGAGGTCAGATTATCGACACATTGGTTCCCTTCGTGATGTACATGCCGAAATTGCACCTTCTAAGCTCGTTGGATTAAATTACAGGTACCTACCGCCAAAAAATTATCCTCAGATAATACTATATTAGAAGAGAACAGGATGTTAATTACTTCTAGAGAATTCACTTCGACGATGACTCGTCGATAACCAAGCGTCCAAGCCCAAGTAAGCCTCGATTGGACTCCCCAGAGTTCAGTAGCTAGTGGCAAGCTTCTTCCAATTTGTTGTATAAAGCCACCGCACCACTAACTGTACTAGTTCCTAATTAAACTTCCAATAGTAGCAATGTTAGATCCTTATTTAACCATTTAATATATAAACTGCACTCTCTCTATTTACAATTTTCTACTCACCATTTGATTAACCTGTATATCTACTAAGTTAACATCCTTTTGAATGCACTACCATATATATGTGAAATCCTATAAAAACTAAAAAGATTACATAATTCTTTCTCGAGCGTCTCGGTAAGCCCATATTACACAAATCATGGTACATACACAAGTAAAAGTAAATTCATATCATATTTAGTTGTTAGTATAACTAAATCATATTTTAAGATTCACATAAATATATCTCATTTCTTAAATTAAATCGAATCAATCTATACAAAAATTTTAGAAAATAGGATTTTTCGTATTTAATCATACAACTTGTTATACTGATCCTCCAAAACTTATAATTTTCTGCCTCTTAGTAAATCTCATCCCAAGGTTAATTATACACAATTCCATAAAAAATATATAAAAAACTAAATAAAGCACAATAATTTGACATAAAAACTGAGTAAAATACTTAAAAATGATGTTGAAGTTGAAGTGGTGATAACAAATTTTTGTATATCAACCTAACTTTTGAAAATGATGCCAAAACAACTCAATTCAAAATATGAAAATTATATTCTTACAAGAGTTTTCATGATAACTAAGAAAACTTTTATAATGAGATTACTAAAGCCAAAATTTTAGATAAATGATTTTTCTTTCTATCAATATACACTTGGAAAGATTAAATTTTGTAATAATAAGAAGAAAAAGATACTTAAATATTTGATCTTTTATTGAATAGGTTACTGTCATAAAAGAAAAACTTTCACCTAAGAATAACAAATGAGGCCTAGTCTAGCGTGATCTTATTCTATTTTGGTTCGAGTTGGCCGAGTCACAGGTCAATATTACATGGCACGATTGAGTCATGGGTCGATATTGCATGACATGACTGCTCCGACCTGTGATCAGACGAAAAAGTACAACAATATATTATTTTGTCAAAAAACAGCATCATTTTTTTAAAAACCATAAAGTCGGTTAGGCCAGCTTGACCTGCCAGTGACTAATCAAACTGGGAGCCAATCCATAGATTGATCAGTCTGTAGTCAAGTCGAGCCACAAGCCAGACTAGAAACGACCCAAGCTTAGCCCAGTACATTGCCGTCCTACTTGCACCTTGTTTAAACTTCAATAAAAATTCCACAAACAAGTTTACGGTGACAATTATTAAGCTATAAAGCAAACTTAATGCCAAATAGGCGAACCGGATGCAATTGGCCCAAGGCTAAATACTTGATGTGCGTCCCGCTCTCTTCCTTGTTCGTTACGACACGTTCATTCTGACTTCTTGTCTCTTCCCAGACTTTCAGATTATCCGACATCAAATCGATAATGTCTGAAAGTTACTTAAGCGACGATCAACTGAATTCGTTACGTAGTAATTGAAGACGTTGGCAGAATCCTTCCCCTGGACGACCCATGTTCCAATTGCTCTTACTACATTCCTCTAGTTGGCGCAAAATGATCTGTTATCAGAAAGGGGGGAATATGATGTACGAGGAGAAATCATCTTGTGATGGGAAGTTTCTCAAATTAACCAGGAATAAACGTTAACGCTATTTGATTCTTGATTGAATTGCTTTAAGAACAATTCTCAGATGGCACAGCTTGGCTGATTCATGATGTTATACTGATGAAATTAGGCACAGAGAGAGTCAACTGCATTGCTGTTACGCTAAGTATTCTGGCGTACATGTACCCACGTGAACCAAAGGGCTTTTCTGTTGTCCTTGTAAAACATGCTCTCACGTCTCAGTGCAGACCATTTAGCCTGCTTGCACCACAGTTCCCGGCAAGGTGAGAGTGATGTGGAAAGGGACTCTACCTCGCTTATACTCATATACGACAGTAAAGAGAATACTGATAATACACCTCAAATGACTCTGACAAACAAAATACCCTCGATCAACTTTAGATTGCATAAAATCAAAGAAAGCTGTTTACCATGCTTATCCTGTACAGATATAACACATCCTAGGTACATAAATATGAAGCAAATTTCCTATCATGAACAAAGCCTAGGTAAAGATCTTGCACTGCTGTGGCTTGATACCCTTGACTTCATAACTTTAGTCATCTGGGCTTGCATCTTCTTGCAAACTTTCTCCAATTCCATCACCCTCCACTGCATACCTTGCAAATCTTCCCTGAGCTTCACGTTATTAGTAGAAAGGTCAACATTCTCGGCATAGAGTACAATTTGCTCACTAGCTTCAGTTATCTTTCCCTTATGTCCAATTTTACCAAGATAACTAGGTGAATCACCATAGATATTTTTATCATCATGGCTCTGGAAAGAACTTTTAAGCTTGAATTGTTCACATATGAGTGCTTGAACAGAACCCTTTGATGGGAACCTTTTGTTTTTAGAGAGATGTACACAAACTTCAGCTGAAAGTTTCTCATAATTTATTGCACAACAAATCTTCATCTTTTCTTCTTTAGACAATCCAGCATGTACCTGTACAATTATTTGAGAATAAACAAACATACCAAGTTAGACACTTCAAATAATCTCATTCGGGGAATGGAAAATGTTTTGGAGTATTTCAGACTAACGAAATTTCAATACGAAAGTTTCTGTGGTCACAAATGACAATCATTTAAGGGATATTTCCTAAAAGTTGTAAAGAGGTGGAGAAGTTCAACCTCACAGAGAATAGGGGCAAGACAATATTACCTGTAGATACATGTCAACAGCCCGGTAGATTTCATCATAGCAATCTCTAGCAGAATCTGGCAGAGCCATAGCTAAGGACATGAACTTTGAAGGTTTCAAACAAGGATCAGGGGCCACTTCTGCTATATACAAGTCAACCAAGCTAGCAACTTTCTGTAGTCGCATCGGAGAAACTTGATGAGTTCCTTTACGAAGAAATGATTTCAAAAGCCTCAAAACAAGTTTTACATCATATAAATAATCTGTCCCATATGGAGATGGAATAAGAAGATTGTCTAATGTTGCTTGATCCATTTGAGAACCTATCATACTCTCCAATTTTTTCCTGCTGCTCTTTCTTATGTCCAAACTTAAAGCAACTCGAAGTATTCCAAATAAACTCTTGCATGTAACCCAATTTGAATCAATTGTATACAACAAATCAATCACAGTTTCAAGAATTTTGCACTTTTGATCAGATGTGGCAGTATAGAACTTCGATTTTTGATAATAAAGAAGAAATCTGCTAATTATGGCATGATCAACCTTTTGTGAAACCATTGCCTTTATCACCATTTCGACCAATTCAGTACTCAAGATTAGAAGATCATCAAACCACCAGTTCGCCTTAAATGTGCCATTCTTAAGACTCTCCGTGCTTCTAGTGTCAGATGAGAACCGGAATCCAGAACTATCTGGGGATGAAGCTGATGGGCAAGGACTAGATTCACTGGGCAAAACCATCCGTTCGGTAAGGGAATTCATAAATTTGTCAAGAACAGGTGAACAAATGGCTAAAGGAAGTAAATCCTGGCACTGTCTCGTAGCAACCAACAATTCCGACCACGTCCAATAATTCATCTCTTGAAGTGCTTTCTCAGTCTTCTCCTGTAAGTTAGGGGTGCCAGAGACAGAATGGTCCATTTCCATGAACTGTGCAGCAGAGTGTAGAAGAAAAATATTGTACGGAGTTATGTCAATTTCACCATTGTTGTAACAGAACCTTGACACAAGCTCAAAATTTCGAGGCCCTCCAGGAAAATCATTAAATATCACCTTGGAATTTCTTGTATCTCCTGTGAATTTACTAAATAGTTTGCTTAATCTGCCTGAATATGAAGTTATAATCTTCTGCAAAAACTCATCACAAAAGAGAGTTAGGAACCAAAAAGTATCTAAGGATGCAAAAATTACTGAAACTAGGATATCAGCACCATTTGCTGAAATTAGGGACGTACAAATTAATGCCAATATTACTGACAAAGGACAGAACCAATCACTTCAAGAAACAACTCTAGACCAGTATTCGAAAAATATGAAGAAAAGAAAAAAGAGGAGAAACAAAAAACTGTTTTCGCTGCCGAGAAACGACACCATGTCAAACGAAGTTGCTAGGATTCAAGCTAACAAAAACATAATAAAGTTAACGCTCAATCATTTTCATAATGGAATCTTTGGAGTAGAAATCCCCAAAAGAATGTAACACATTGAAATAAGCAAAAAGGAAAGAAAAGTGCGATTAAAAAGGGAATCTACAGCCAAACCTGCAAAAGAAAGGTGACAGGTCGTTATAAGCAATAAATTGTGCATGGACAATCAGAAGAGGAGATATCTGCTACTAAACAAGCCAACATAGCAAAGAAGGGTAATAAACAGTAGTAAATGCCGGGAAAGCAACTACTAGTCCTCAGAAAAATAAAGTTTTCAACAATGAAGTCCCTTATAAAAACAGCAATAAATGAGAGAAGAAACAGAAGATGGGAATAGCGAGTAGCCAAAATAGCAGAAAAGGACGCTGTGGGTATTGCTCCCACAAAGCTGTAATGTAGGTGCAAATTTAATGAAGAGTGAAAGTAGAGATCAGGAGGTTATTGATATGGAAGGTAATGAGGAAACAGTAAAAGGGAATGTGGGGGTCACAGAACTACTCAAATTCCATATTTTACACGCTTAAGGAAAATCTATCCGCTTCTGCTACTGCATTAATAACTCGGACAATGGCGACCATTAAAAACATTAATAAAGATACTAGCATCATCCAGTACCCAAAGAACAAAAAAGAAAGAGCTAATTGTGAATAAATTGTCCAATACTGACTGATAGATAGTACGAGTACACCGAATTAGCAGGGGAAAACTTAAATCAAAACATCAGTGCCAATAAGTCTGGAAAGGAAAAAGGTCGAGTTTACCTTGTGCACCATGAAAGTCTCTCCGCCATTGACATCCACTTCAAGATCACAGCTAACTGCCATGACCCAGATGAATGACGTTAAAACCCACCTCAAATGAAGTGTCTTCCTTCAAGTTCCTTTTGACTTTTAAGAAAAAAATTGTTTCTTTCTGGGGTATAGAAATAGTTTCAGAAAAGAAAAACTTTAACAACCCAAGAGAGAGCCACACAAGGCCATATTCTGCGATGTGAAAGAAGACAAATAGAAAAGACGCAGGTGACTTGCTTTGGTTTTGCAGAAAGGGTCTGACTTGTGAGCAAGCAACGTCACTTACACGCTAAACACGCCCTGCGGTTCTCAACTACGATGAATATACACAAGCCAAAAATAGTGCAAGGAGCAACCAGATCAAGTGCTTAAAGACAGATGAGAAAATTATACAGTGCAAGGACCCAGAGAAAGAGAGCTTTACTCAGAGACAGAAACAGTATGTCAAACTATAAAGAGAAGAGAGAGAAGAAAAACAGTTGATTTTGTGTGAAGAGTGTGACCACTACCAGTAGCCTCCGTCTGACATTCCTGTAAAACAATATTTTCCCACTAACCAAAAAAAAAAAAAAACAATTCCTTTAGTAAACCTTAACCACCTCTCAGTTATTTCAAACCATTATAATAATCATAGTCACTAAAGAAGAAGAAGTTATCGTATCCGTGAAAACGGTGACTTAGCAGGACCCTAATCTTCAAAACTGAAGCTTGTGCAGTGGATTTTTCTTGTACTATTCTTCCCATTTCTTAGGCTCTTCATTTGATTTCATGGTCTATCTTGATCCAGCACGCAAAAATGGATGGAGATGGGACGCACTCGTCTTCATTGGTCCCTCCAAATGGGGCCTACCAATAAAAAAAGATCTGGTTCTTTCACTAGGGAAATGGACCATCTTGGTGGACTGGACCGTACATTGATCTTCCTACTTTCTACTCGTTGAACTTGATCACATCACACCGTTGGTTAATTAGACTAGGATTTGCCCGTCGTTGAACCCTCATTAAGTGGTTAATTAAACTTTAAGTGTGTATGCTGGAGACATTAGCTGGCTTAAACGGGAGTCGCACCGTACAACAGTTAAGTTAGCTTCATTCACTTTCGAGTTTCGATGGGAGGGCACGTGATTACCCACAGCCAATGACATTTTTGCCCTTGACTGAAGATTCCATCAAGGGTATTTCGGGTAGTTCCGCCGTCAACCCTCATATTAATTTTAGGCTTGAGCCTACTTGATTGATCTTTTCTAAGATCGTGATGTGTCAAAATGGTGATCCCTTAAATGAAATCATTAACCAATCAAACTTCGCAAAAATAGAGGCGTTCATCCCACGACAACGTCGTTTCAATCTCGACGTTTATTTCATTTTGCTTGTAATTGGCTCGTATTCGTGTTGTTTTAGCTGTCTCAAACGACTTGTCGCCTTCCACCATTATTTCTATTAATTTTTTTTTTAAAAATAATTTTTTTCCCTACAACCTAACGTTAACCTCTCCAACCACCCATGAAGATACGATTGCATTTAAAAAAATCATATATGATGTCCCCTTTTGCGAAAGAAAGTGAATTGAAAACAAAGGTTAATTATTTAGTTAGAGGACTGCAAAAGAAGTTGTGACAACGAAATGGATTTTTTTTTTGTGTCGAGTTGATCGCGTCCCTTTTATTTCAAATTTCAAACTCAATGCTCGTCTTCCACGCATCAAAGTATTATGGGAAATATTTGATAAAATTGGTTAAATTTGTGTGGAAATCAAACGTTATCAAATCATTGATGCAGTGAAAAAAATAAAATTTTATGGTTTTCGATTGAAACCAATTATTGAATAACTTAAATGATAAAACATAAATTGGAAAATAAGAAATCGTGTTTGATTCATTTTTTCTTTTAAAATCCTTTTCATGTGTCAATCACAAGCTATTCACTTATCTAATCTCTAATGATCTCCACAGATCAGCTTCTTAACTTTTGAAAAGAATTACCTAGGAGTACTAACTCTCTTATGCTTATTACTTTTTTTATAGAAAAAGTGTTAGGATTTTTTAAAATTTCTATTAAAATTAAATACCTTAATTATAATTAAAAACAAACTTTAATTATAATTAATTTAATTTTAATAAAATCAAATATCTCATATTTGATCTCTAAAATTTCTTAAACTTTATAATTAAGTTCAACTTATTTAAATTTGATTTTTCCTAGACAAACTATTTTTTAATATGTGACTTATTGGGTTCCTAATATATTGACAATGATTATAAATTATAATTCTAGTTTATCTTGAGAATCAAATAAATTAAAAATCCTTTTAATTTATCTTTAATTCTCCTTCAACAATTAATAATCATAGATCAAGATTGACATCTAGCAATATGTTATAATCACTCAAATATCAGGAATGTCACAGTGCTTTGACTTAATCTATTCATACATAGTTATAATGTATAATTTAATTCTTTTATTTTCTATTGTTCCAATTGGATAGAGGATGAATATAGTGTCTACTCTATTATATCCAATCATATTTATTCTTGCTAATTGTAACTGATATTTGAAAATGTCTTTTTAAATGTCAATTCAGTTTGGTAAGAGAATTTCATAAATCACTACTAAATAAAAATAGTAGAACATTATCTCTATTTACTTTAGAGTGATGAATCCTTTATTGACTTATTCAACTATATTCATATGGTTCATACTGCATCCGAGTACTATCAACTGAATTATCCTTAACCAGTTCATAAGCAGCATCAAAACACAGTAATTCTCATGCGAGATATCTTGGGATTCTCAAAGTTGAGTCAGTTCAGTGACATATTCTATAATAAGCACCCACACATTAGTTCAAGTATTTCTATACTTTAATTTATGAGATCAATTACTTTCTTCATAAGAAAGAAACATAATGTATGCTAGTTTTACCGTTTCAACAATATGTTGTCTTGATGAAACTATAACTGGGAACATTTAGGAACAATATATAAATGTAAATTGAAACTCAAAATTATGATCTCATAATAATTTCAGTTATATAGTAATTATTCTAGGGATTTTACCTTTAGTATTAAAACATCAAATTTAATTAACTTAACACACAAAGATAAATAATGCCTTTTTATTAATTAAATAATAATTTCATGCATCAAATTACAACCAACCGATTGGCTGTAAGGGCATAAACTAACATTCTTCCACTTGCACTAAAGCCAATTGCCTATTTATGTCTCTTTTGAGATAATGACTTAGTGAGAGGATCTGCAAGATTCTCTTCAGTAAGAATTCGCTCTAATGCTATGACTTTCCGCTCTACTATCTCCATAATTAAGTGAAAGTTCCTAAGAATATGTTTAGACCATTGAAGAGACTTTGGCCTTGTTTGGCAATTAACTGATTACATTAGCTGTTAGCTAATTCTATCAGCTGTTAGCTAATAGCTGATTTTATCAGTTGGTTTGACCAGCAGATTGCATTAGCTATTTGTTAGAGATGTTTGGTTAAATTAGTTGTTTAATATTAGATGTTTATGTGTAAAATGACTTTTGAGGATATGACTTTAAAACAATTATAAATGTATGAATATTATATATCTTAATATTTCGTTGAATATTCTTATAGGAATTTAGATTTTAGATACTTAATTCTACAAAATTTAAGTTTATAACTTTAATAAAAACATAGAACATATAATAATAATGATGATGATGATGATGATGATGATGATGATGATGATGATAAAAAGTTTTTGATGTTTATAAATTAACCAACTCCTTTTTAAGGAAATTTGTTTTGTTATCTTAGCAATTTTCTTTTGTAAGAAATATTTTTGCCAATGTTTTAAAAACAAACAAGAAGTTTAAAGTAAATAAATGATTTAACAGTTAGATTAATACTTCTAATATATTTGCAAAAACAATATCAAAATGACATCATTTTAATTATAATCAAACCAAATTTAGGCTAAGAAAAAGTTTGATTGAAAAATTAGCTCTTATCATGCCAACCTACACAAGATGCCAAAACTTATTCTAATAAGGCCTATGCTTATCTATGTTTGGTTACTGAGAAAATAGATGTTTCTACAAGAAACCTAATAAGCAATTCATCCTACATAAGAGAGTTGTTTCCATATAGGCTTTAACCTCAAACATTAGTTCCAAAATGTAAACAAAACAGAGGTTTTACTCTGTTCAAATGAATAAGTCAAATGTCAAATGCAAAATTGCTTCTTTGAATAAGGAATTCACTAGATGTACAGATGGAAAAGACATATTGCAGATCATATAACTGATCAATCATCCCCGATAACACTTTCTCCAAAATCCTCTGCATCAATATCATCAAGACCCAACACTATAAACTTGCTCAAAACTTGAAGTCAGACTCATAACAATTGCATAGATCTGAAGAAAAAAAAACAATTAAACACAACCTAAGTGTGAAAGAAGAATGTGTTGAAAAGTCAGAGTGATTAGGACATGGCCGCTGGTGACTATCAGTGCCACCTAAGTGGCTATTGTTTTTATTTTTTTCATTTTCACTATAGGCACTTTTCATCATCCACCACAGCCAACGTAACTTAAGCTGCATGTCATAATTCATTGCTAATGTATACAGCAAGATACTTGCAATGAAGAAGTGTCAACATCCACTTCCCCTAGCCTTAAAGCATTAATCCCCCTGGGTCAACCATTGAACCAATCCTCATATGAGCACAAGTACAATTAGATGCTTATGGTAATCAAATAATGCAACACGATCTGCTTACATCCAATGTATTTTGTTCTTAAGCTTCTTTTCAATTAGACCAATCCCTTCCAAGACATTTGTTATGCCATATATTCGTCGTTTCTAAACCTATTTTTTCTACAAACTCCTTTAATTAGTCTAAGAAAGCAGTAAATAATGTCAAATTCCAGTTAGCAAAGATAATCACCTCCAAAGTTTCTATTGCCTTATTTAGGGCTAAAATACCATCTTTAGGGTGCTTTATTAAATTAACAAACTTCTTTGTCAAAAGGCATTGAAATTTTTAATACAATTTTGTCAATATCATTGTAAATCAAAACTTACCGACAATCTATAACAAGAATTCACATTGAATGTAAACATTTCAAGGTTCACCTAGAGAACTGTCATATCAATAGCTACCAGCTAGAGTAAAAGGAGACGGTGAATCTACAAGGTTATACAGAATATTTGGTTATCTTTCTTTCAATGTTCGGGAGTGTTTAAAGACTCATTTCAATAAGAGGGTGAAGAAACTTAGGCTATATTATCCAACTAGTTTATTACTAAAGATCAATACTAGAAATTGAAAGATGTTGCGTGGGAAATGAGAACACATAAACAGAATAAAGAGTGGCACAATCAATACAAGTTCCTTAATTTCATTGCTAAGCTCAATTCTTGCATCTCAAACACAATGTACTCAATTGGAAGTAGCAGGCAAGCATAAAATAAGAAAAGGAAAAGGCCTAATCAAATTGATAATGAGCAAGAATGTCATGGTTTGCGTTTCAAAATCCAACCACAATATACATTTTATCATCATTTCGCAGAGACCAACTGAAAACGACACATTCCAAATACAGAATACAAATCAACTTCCATTTCAATCCATATTTGTCATCCTCCAACATTTGAATACCAAAAAGCTGAATACATTAATCTAACTCAAAATACATGTCCATATAAATTACCAGCAACCAATAAACGCAAAAGAAGGATACGAACTCGCTGGAGATCTCATGACAATAGCCTCTCCTTCACTATCGGCAGCGATTCTACCGTTGGTGTTAGAAGAAAATCGATGATAATCTTCTGGAGGCATAAACGATGGCTTAGTTGTAGCAAACACCAAATGCCACCTCAACGGCGGCAATATCAGACCAGCCGTCAGGGTGGTAGACAAAGTGCTAATGAAGGCTCTAGCACTGCCTGATCTGGTTTTACTGTGAGAAGTGAGAACTAAGAAATGGGAGAGACGCACGGAAAGAGTTGAGGAAATGAGGGCATAATTGAAAAAAGAAATAAAAATATTAGCGCATTCATTGAAACGCTCCACAGGATGAGCTTATTCAATATCAGCTGGTTGGGATAAATAAGCTAACCCAACCAACTACTAACCAAACAT
This sequence comes from Erythroxylum areolatum, assembly GCA_024520975.1. Taxonomy (NCBI): domain Eukaryota; kingdom Viridiplantae; phylum Streptophyta; class Magnoliopsida; order Malpighiales; family Erythroxylaceae; genus Erythroxylum; species Erythroxylum areolatum. Next base: position 3,580,152 of record JANIJH010000009.1, on the reverse strand, counting down.
CTTAAACAACTTTTTTATAAAGTCAACCAGTTGATTTGGGTCAATCAGCTATTTTTTGGCTGATCAACCAACAACCAAACACAACCCTTGGTTCCTTTGCCTATGTAATAGCATTGTTGTTGTCACAATACAATATTATAAGCTCAACAATGCTAGGAACCACTCTAAGTCAGTAATGAACTTATTGATCCAAACTGCTTCCTTTGCAACCTCTAAAACTGACTCTACCTCGATCGTTGAATCTGTAGTGGTTAGTTATTTGGAACACTTCTAACTTACTGTACTGCCATTTATTGTGATGATGTATCTTGACTGTGATATACTATTATCAAGATCTAACTAGAAAATATCATGTAAATATCCTTGAACTCTCAGTTTAACTCCTCCATGGACCCAAAAAATATCTTTAGTTCTTCTTAAGTACTTTAAGATGTTTTTTATATTAGTCCAATGAAACCCACTAGGATTGACTTGAAACCTGCTCATTATGCTCAAAGCATAAAAGACATCTGGTCTAGTATATATCATCGCATATATGATTGATCTAATTGCCAAAACATATAGAATGCAATCTGTTTTATCTCTCTTTTTTGTGAGATTGGACACATACATTTTGAGAGAGAAATCCCATATGATATGGGTTAGAATCCCCTCTTGGGATTCTCCATGTTAAACTTCTTTAGCACTTTGTCTATATATGTGGATTGGGATAACCCAAGTAACCTCTTTGATCTATCTTTATAGATTTTTATTCCTAGAATATAGGCTGCTTCTACCATATCCTTCATGGAGAAGTTCTTAGATAACAAAATATTTATAGCCTAAAGCAAAGAGATGTCGTTTCTAATCAACAATATGTCATCCATATATAGCACTATAAAAAAGACTACACTCCTACTAACTTTCTTATAGACACATGGTTCATCCATATTTTTGATAAAATCAAACTCTTTGATAGGCTTATCAAAAAGAATGTTCCATTTTGCAATTTGCATACTTGATTAGGAAATCTTTTGGATTCAAAACCCTCAGGTTGTGTCATATATACATCTGCCTACAAATTCCCATTAAGAAATGTTGTTTTGACATCAATCAACCAGATTTCATAATCATGACATGCGACTATAACCAATAAGATCCTAATGGATTTTAACATAGCTACTGGCAAAAAGGTTTCATCAAAATGTACTCCTTGTATTTGTTTATAACCTTTAGCCACCAACCTTGCTTTTTTACATATTGTATATTACCATCCATGTTAGTTTTTCACTTAAAAACCCACTTGCATCTAATAGGTATAATACGATCTGATGCATCCATCAAAGTCCATACTTGGTTAGTGTAAATGAATTCCATTTTAGATCTTATGGCTTCACGTCATTTTAAAGAATCAATGTTAGACATTACTTCTTTAAATGTAGTAGGCTCATCATGTATAAATGATACATTATCCTTCCCCTACTCAATAACTAGATCTAATCTAATGGGGGACAATATATCCTACTAGTGTGTCACGAACTACCTATCTTTTGAACCCTCGGTTGTACATCTTATGTGTCATCTTAAGGTTTTTGTTCCATCTATGTAAATTTGTGACTTTTGAACTTTTCTAAGTTCTACCTCACTCCCACTACTTTATCTAAGAATGAATTCTCATTTTAAAAATGTAGCATGTCTTGAGACAAACACCTTTTGCTTAAGAAGATGGTAAAATTGATATTTGATACTCTTTTTTGGATACCCTACAAATTTACATTTATCTGATTTAGTTTGAAGCTTGTTAGACATAGCACGCTTTATATAAGCATCCCATCCCTAAATCTTTAAGTATGACAATCTTAGTCTTCTACCAGTCTATATCTCATATGGTGTCTTATCAATTGATTTGGATGGAACTTCATTTAGAAGGTAAGCAGTGGTTTCAATGGCATATCCCCAAAAGGAGATAGAAAGGACTGCATGACTCATCAAGGAATGTACAATATCTAATAGAATACGATTTCTCCTCTCAGATACTCCATTATGCTGTGGAGTTGTAGGAGGAGTCCATTTTGACAAAATCTTGTTATCTTTTAAGTAACCAAGAAATTTATGGTCCAAGTATTCACCACCTCGATCTAATATTAGTGTATTAATACTCTTAGTAGTTTGTTTCTCAACCTCAAGTCTAAATTTTTTGAACTTTTCAAATGATTCATACTTTTGTTTCATTAAATACTTATAACCATACCTAGATTGATCATCTATGAACGTAATGAAATATGAGAATTCACCTCGAGTACTTATAGACATAGGTCTAAATACATCTGAATGTATTAACTTTAATACTCGAGTACTTGTGGACATAGTTCTAAATACATATGAATGTATTAACTTTAATAACTCACTGGCACGTTCTCCCTTTCCACTAAAGGGTAGTTTAGTCACCATTCCTAATAAGCAAGATTCACAAGTTTCATATAATTCTTAATCAAAAGAATCCAAATATCCTTCTTTATGTAACTTTATGATTCTAGTTTCATTAATATGACCTAACGTATAATGCCATAAATAAGATGGATTTTGATCACTTAACTTTTTTTCTTACTATTTATGTTAAGAACTAGCCTTTTAAGATCTAACTCATACAAACCACTTGTAAGTAATCCATATTTATAATAAACTTGATCTTTATCAAAAGAACAACTCTTATTCTTAATAATAAAGACAAATCCATTCAAATCTAAATAAGAAATAAAAATGATGATTCTTGTAATAACTAGAACATAATAACAATTATTTATTTCTAATACAAAGTTAGAAGACAAAGCTAAACTACAAGTTCCTATAGCTAAAGTAGCAACTCTTACTTTGTTGCTAAGTCGCTGGTCTACTTCATATTTCATCAACGATCTACTTCATGTTAACATCTGCATGTTATTACATATATGAGAACCACATCCAGTATTTAATACCCAAGTATGTTGAATAGAAATAGAAAGATTGATCTTAATCATAAATGTACTTAAAGATCAAGCTTCTTATCTTTCAATGTAGCAAGATAAGATGGCCAGTTCCTCTTTTAGTGTCCCTTGACTCTGTAGTGAAAGCATGTGCCCTTGTCATTACTCTTTGTCTTGACACCTCTTTTGGTTTTACTACATTAGTAGAAGAAGCCTTTTGTTTATTGTTCTTATTCTTTATAGAGCCCTTTTTCTTGCTTTTGGAAGAATCCATGACAAGCACTTAATTAGGTTCCTTCTTAGAACACCTTTTTGCAATCTTGAGCATATTCAACAGTTTGGATAATGACATATCCTTTTGGTTCATGTGGAAGTTCATAAAGAACTATAAAAACTTAAGTGGAGAGACTGCAATACTAAATCAATGCTTAACTCATGATCCATGATAAAACCTAATTGGGCTAATTTTTTTAATATACCCAATAATCTTTAACAGGTGCAGGACAAAACTTAATTGGGCTAATTTTTCAATATACCCAATAATCTTTAACAGGTGTAGGTAAACTGAATATCCTTTTGTTGTCTTGCATTGAAAAAGTGCCTTGGATAACTGATACCACTCCAATGTACTTTGTGCATTAAACAAAATCATAGTAGATGTATCCATGTTCTTACGCTATCTCTGAAGACATGCTAGCCAACATCACGTATATAGCTTGTTCAACGTCATCAACATAACGTTGATATCTCCCCCAAACCTCATTAGTCGCTTCTAAACTAGACTATGGTGGGGTAGCAATGTCAAGGACATACAACTTCTTTTCTTGCCTAGAACAATTCTCAAGTTTCGAAACCAATCCAAAACATTAGGTTCAGTTAACTTGTTAGCATCACTGATGCTCCTCAATGTCAGGTTGGTACTCTATATTTTGATTCAATAACCGAAAGACATAAAATGAGCAAGTATTAATTTATATAAAAAATCAAATAAAATAAGGACTTTAATAAGTATTTGATTACTACCATTATTTTATTCAAAATAACTGCCCTCACTATTAAATTGAGAAGTTATCAAATAATTTTCTAGTGGACCAGGATCCCATTAAAAAATAATTGATCTTGAGTTTTCTTAACAATCCAACTAAATTTAAATCAAGTAGATAACAACTTTATCAATGACATCTTATGTGACTGTTAAATCTGTTATGTGAAAACTTTCTGTCAAAATATATCATATATATTATTCCTAATCTTGCCTCTAAATCCATACTATCATGAGTTTGCTTATTCAAATTATAGAAATTTGGTTAAGTAGGCCATTAAATTATGATAAAACATATCTAGGTTAAGGTGATTTTGAGTTTACTCAACAAACCAAGCAATAAATAAAACTCTAATTTTATTTTTAAAAATAGTGGAAGGCAACCATCACATTCCTAATATATATTTAATATTTAGTTGAGGTATTTAAAATTTTAAAAATTTGTTCTCATAAAAAATAATAAATTTTTTTATATTTATAATTTCATATACAATCTAATTATGAAAGATCTAATTATTTGCTTACGTTTCAAAAAAAATTATTTACTTAATAACTAATTTAATTTAATAATCTAACTTCTTGAAAAATTAAACTAAAATTTAAAAATATTCCTAATAAAATTACGTCTTGAAAACAATTTTCAAAAATTGAAAAAACACTTTTCAATTTTATTAGGAATATAATCTAAATTTAATCTCTATTAAATTAATTTAATTGAAATTAAGGCTATAAAAACATTAAAAATCAAATAAAAACAAAAACACACGTCAGAGGCTATCTGTGTGCACGTATCTATAGTCAACACGAGACGTTGACTGTTGCAACACACCCTTGAAACAATGCATGCGTGTCTCATACACGCCCATCATTTTTCACAAAAGCTAGGCTTTTTTTTTCTCTTTTGCCACCTCCGCCTTATCTATTTTGCTTCCCCGTCGCTTGCGCCGCTATAGCCTTACACCACATTGCCTCCCAGTCACCACATTTATGGCATCTCCATTGGTTTACAACTGAACTAGTGGCGATGACATAGATTCATAGTTGAACGGCCGCTAGTTTCAACCTTTCAATGCACACACATTGATTCGTAAGGAGACATGTAGATACTCATGCATAAGATACATAATTACTCAAGCATGAACGTAGGCACAAATGTAGTTAATGCACAAACAAATTTCCAAAACGCAAGATATGATTTTGCTTTAAGGATTTTATTGTTCAAAACAAAAACCACACATAAATAAAACAAAAACAAAGCATGGAGCATAAAATTTCCAAAGCAAACGCAAGTAGCTGCAGTAGATGAATTAAAATTTTAGAAGCAGATAATAAACAACCACAAAATTAATTAATTTCAGAAACAATTTCAAATTTAATAAAGCATAAAACCTTAAATTTTATCAAATAAATAACAATCGAACCTTTAATTCAAGTTAAACAATTAAAGGTAGCTCTGATACCTCTATTAGAAACTAACCATGATTGAATCACGGACGTAGCGAAAAAAAAATAAGGTTTTTAATTGGATCCTAATAATTGAATAACTTGAATAATAAAACACAAATCATAAAATAAGAAATTGTACCTAATTCATTTTTCCTATTCAAATCCTCTAAAATCTTTTCGAGATGTCAACCACAAGCTGTTCACTTGTCCAACCTCTAACGGTATCCACTTAGCGACTCTCAACTCTTAAGAGGAATTAAGTAGGAGTACTAGCTCCCTAATGCTTATTCATATTTATAGAAAAAACATTAGGGTTTTTTAATATTTCTATTAAAATTAAATACCTTAATTATAATAAAATTCAAACTCTAATTATAATTAATTAAATTTTAATAAAATCAAATATCTCATATTTGATCCTCAAAGTTTCTTAAACTTTATAATTAATCTCAACTTAATTAAATTTGATTTTTCCTTCACATATTACTTTTTAATGTATGACCCATTAGGTTCCTATTATATGTTAAAGTAGTGCTCTAAAGGCAATCAATTTTAGCTTTGTACAAACTTTATTTTGATTAATAAAGAGAAAGGCAATTTTCATTAATTTGATGTTCATTTATTTATGAATTGATGTCGATTTTAAATCGAATTAATGAAGTCCATGATACAAAACATATCATGAAGGAAATCTTGATGAGATCATGATAATGAGATTCCTATCATGTGCAATTATATTAGTATTTAAATTATCCCTAGTCATATGATTAATGAGATAGGGCATTATTAATTTGGATATACTAGAACATATTATATTCCTTAATTTGATCAAGCTAAGCATGAGATGTTTAGAGTTAACATATGAGTGCTTACTAAGAGTTGTAAGTATATCGGATGACCCGTTATGAGATTATCATATGGATGATCTATCAAATATAAGTGATTAATCTCATCATAGCAATGGTGCAAATATCCTTAGACTTGAGGTACTCAAGGATATCTTAGATATTGATCTTGTGCTTTGACACCATTCTTTGTTGCCTCAAGACGAGGTTGCTTATAGGATGGTGATTGGGTACAACTATTGGTGTTCGAAGATAATTGGGTATCCAATCATATTTCATAAATGAACTCTAAGAGAGTTTATACAAGCTCATTTAAAAAATAAAAAATACAAGAAAATACGAATTACACCTGAATACAATTTAAATGCTTATGCTTAAAATGATTCTAAATTACAAAATTTCCTAAACTAACTTCATTACA
>JANIJH010000009.1:3538517-3552189 GCA_024520975.1 Erythroxylum areolatum | reverse complement strand
AACAAATATATCGGGAAATGTCATGAATGCATGTACAGTCATTTTCATGTGCAAAATTCACTATTCACAGGTATGTGGATGCTAGATTATGTATGAACATGTAAAGGCATTTCTAAACGCCTATTGACCATTCAGAATTACTATTCCAACCTCCTTGCCGGTAATGGGATGTTACAGTTGAAGTAGTAGCTTGTGCATCTTTCACCCTCTCTTAGCTAGCTCATTCTTGATTTCTACCTTAATTGTGAATTTAGTGTCTCCAAAGCCTCATTACACATCTTTAGCAACTCCAATTCATACTTTTTCATCCTACTTTCTCCTGACTTATCCATGGCCTCCCTTTAACATTTTATTAGTTCTTCCAATTCGTTTTGCTTCCTTAGGAACATAGGATTCTCATTTGTCCTTGGGATATTCCTTATTTTGAATTTAACTGTTTTAGTTTTTGTAAGCATGGGAAACTCTTGGAGTCTTTCACTTCTATCTCTATATACTTTTGATCTGCCTCTATAAATCTAGGGTGTTTTAGTAGGAAGTTGAAAAACCTAAAAAGGGTTTACCTTTTTCCTCTTCTAGTTCCCTACTCAATTAGTATTAGGCTATGATTAGAAGTAAGAAGTTCTCTAAAGGTTGCTAATCTTCGTGAAACTACTGTAGCCATTGTGTATTTACTAGGCATTTATCCAATTTTTTTCATTTGAAAATGATTGTTCCCAAAACCTTTAAGCTCTATTAGTCCAGTATTACCAAGGCGGCTCTGTAATTCACAGCATTTTTGTCCTAACCATTTGCTACCCCCTGTTACCTCTCAATAGTTTAGGATGCAATAAAGTCTCTTACTAAGGCCCACAAACATCTCATATTACTATACATTCTATTAATCTCCTCCCACTAGTATTATCTTTAGAAACTATAGTTTAAAGCATAAATCACAAACATCCATATAAGTTCACTGGATCTAATTTCAATTAAATCACAGTGAATAACTTGACCAGTGCATGGGCAATCCACTAATTTGAATGTATATGTAACATACCACTCCCATATCGCATATGCTCAACATATCGAAGGATATTTGACAACGTACTCTACAAAAATGGCATGTTAAGACGGTTAAATCAATTCATTACACATTTTAAACCATCACAAATATCATAAAACATTTCAATAACCATTTTATTTCATCTTTATTAACAAACTTACAGAGTCTAAAATGTCATTACACTTTTAAAATTCATATGTACATTGTACAACATTTGAGAGATATAATTCTTTGATATAAAATAACTGATGATAATTATAGGTACAACTAATCCTGACACTGACCTAAGTCCAAATGTAGAAGCTAATTCAACTAGACTAGCCAGATCTCCTCTAAACCTAAAAATCAACATTGTAATTTTGATGATATCTATCATACATTCGTCAATCCTTTCCTAGCATTATATATTCAAACAATTTCCTAATTCTCATTCAATCATATCTATTTCATTAGTTATATCCTTTGGATTATATTTACATTCATAAGAACATCTTTATACGATTAACAACTCATACTTCCCAATTTCATATACATTGATATCAAACAATCCATTCCTTAATTTATAACCTTAATTAACAACTTAAACTTATCAAACACTTAATCACTTAATCAAGTAACTTTCTAGGTTCATTTCAAGCCCCAATCATGTCATAATGCACCAAAGTAAAGCAACTTACCCTTATATGGTTAAACCATCACACTAAACACTTTTTTTCACTTCAAAGCATTGCCTACAACTGAGGGAAGGAGCTTATATAGCTCCCATGATCGTGGGATACGTAATCTAAAGGTACTCCTTCATTCTCCTTTAAAATTTTTCTAGCTTTTGACATCCTCATACCAAATTCAACACTTCTTCATCATAGTCCATTACTTATACCTCCGTTACACCTTAATTGTACTTCAAATCCTCATCAATTCCATATCAAATTCAAATTGAAATCATTAATTTGGTAGCTAACAAACTATGGTCTTTTATGCATCAAAATCAGAACAGAAACTATTACTCATTGATCATACATGTAGTCCTATTTATTTCCCATTTCAAGAACATTAGTCTATCATCTTTCTTTAGCATAAATTCACCTTTATTACATTTCAAATCTCAATTAAATTCATTCATAAAACAACTTATAGCCTATGATTTTCACACATCTAGAACAAAGCATGAAAGTATCCAATTCATGCATCATTTTTCCAGCACTACTTCAATATCAATGCTACATTCAATCCATCCCTAATCATTCATAACAAAGGTTCTATTAAAACATACCACAATAGATTAGCATTTCACTTCCTTGCTTAGCTTTAATGCCACCTCAAGATCAGCTTTCTTAACCTTATTTTCATGCAAGATCATTTCAAGAACAAGATGAAAGTAGGATAGATTTCAGCAAAGGCAAAGAGATGATAGCAAATTATAGCTATATTTGTGAAGATTCTAGTATGGATTTTAGGTGGAAATGCTTAGCAACTCCAATTTGTGAGTGAGATGTGTATGTTACGATAGTGAGATGGAGAATAAAGAGAGTATTTAGTAGAAACATAACAACTGAAGATGACTATGTCATTGCCATGTGTAAGATGAGTGTTATTACAAGAAGGACTCTTATCACATTAAGAAACAAGCTACATGCCCTCTCCTTAGCTAGCATACTTGTCCTTCTATAAGGTTTCCATTTGTCACTTATATTTACTATCATTTTTCACTCAATTTATAGGCTTAATTATCCTAATTTTCCATATGTCAACTTGTCTTACCACTTGACATTTTTCCTAGACTAGATGTGCATATTAATTCATCAATTCTTGTCATTGGTAAACCAAAGTACAAGACATTGGAAACGTACGTGCATTTTAGTTTCATACCTCAGAATATGTCAATTGGGTGCAATTTTTCTAAATCACAATTCATATGTGTATGCTAATATGATGCATATGAAATCAATCATAAAATCATGTCATAAATGTACCAAATTCATTTTATATGAGGCCACTCATTGGATTCAATAATCTAACACTTTAAATCCTTCAATAATTTAAAAGATGGGATATTACAATTCTCCCTCTTATAAGACATCTTGTCCTCAAAATTCTTAACTAACTGATTAAATAAATGGGGGTAATGTGTCTCATGTTCTCTTCAGTTTCCCACTTAGTTTCTTCTCTCGACTGTTTTCACCAAATTCTCAATTCCTCAAAATTTTCAACTGTTTAATATGAAACTTGACCATTTAAGTAGTTTCTCCACATAATTCAAATTAATTGCACATCTTAATTTCTTGAACTGATGACATATGCATTGAATCTTACTAGTATCTCTTAAGCATACTAACATAATATACATTATAGATTTAAGTCCATTTAGCAATAGCAATAGTGTTATCCCAAATTCAAGAATCAAATAACATAATTTGGATGTTTTACAATAGAAAAATACATGCACTCTCTATATTATATTCAGTTTCTCGTTCCTGAGTCCCATAATTATCAGATTTCAATATTCATTTATGATTCATTCAATATTTATCCATTCCGAGAAATGGAACAATTGTTCTTTGTGATATAATTCAGTGATAGTTCTCATTAAAAGACAATTTCTTTCCTCAATGATCTATACTACTCACAAAATCCTTATCATTTAACTCTATTCGTTGTTGCTTTTCTACCATTCATAATATCTTAATAAGATTAATCACTATCATATGTCACATAATCAGAATGTTCTATACACTAAAGCTCGATGAAATAATAGGTATGTATATTTACTCTTATTCTTTGGTATGTACCATCTAGATCATTGCATCTTATCTAGAGATTTATTTTTGAAAAGTCACCAATTAATATCTTAACCTGATGATACCTTGACCTCAGTTGATTCTGGATAACATTTAAGTATTCTATGACTATATAAAAGTTACTTATCCTTAATAGTACCATTTTAATGTATCCACATATATCCATACTTCCACTTGCTACTCTGATTCATCTCAGACCTATGGGGACTAGGACTTAAGAGCATTCAATATATCATAGATCACTCCCTGTATCATGTCTAAGCATGTACTACGTATGTGCTTAGTAACATGACTTGCCAAAGTAACCACACTACCAAATATGTACTCACAATAACTAATTAACTTAACCTTAAGGACTTCCACATATATCGCTATCACTTATTTCATCTTACTTAAATATGTTCTTAATCAATTCAAAAATATAAGATACATAACCATCATAAAATTCTGATATCAAATCCAATAATATAACTTTATACTAATTCGTAAACTTTAACATAATAATCAAACAACCATTCCAGTTCCAAGTTCAACCTCTCAAGGTAATAGAAATTTTGATTTCCTTTCAATTTTGTCTACACACTTTAAATCCCATCACTTCTACTTACATGTTTATTTTTTCTCTATTAAATCCACAAAAATTTATTACTTCCACTTCAATTCAAAGTTATACAACCACAACACAGCACTAATGTCATATTCAATGATATAACCAAAAATACAAATACATTGAATCAATGTCTAACATACCAAACCATGTAGTATCTCCTATATCACAATATTTATAAATTTCCATTTTCTTACATTATGGCAGATCATCATTCTTCTCATTGTTTCTAACAGTGCAAGCTTTTAATAACTGTTCATGCGTGTGACTCATTTAAATACAACTAAGATTGGGGATCAGTTGCCACTGCATACTATGACATGTTTAAGATGCATATACCTTGACATATTTTATGATAATTGCCCATGTAAAATACTAAGCCTGGGCTCTGATACCAAAATGTAAAATACCACTCCTATAGAGCAAATGCTCGCCATACTAAAGGATATACGAGAACATACTCTAAAAAAATGGCACGTTAAGACAATTAAATTAATTTATTTCACATTTTAAACCATCATACATATCATAAAACATTCCAATAATCATTTTGTTCCATCTTTATTCACAAACATATAGAGTCTTAAATTTTGTTGCACTTCTAAAATTCACATGTAAATTGTACAATAGTTGAGAGATACAATTCTTTGATACAAAATAACTGATGATAATTACAGGTACAACTGATCCCAACACTGACCCAAGTCTAAATGCAGAAGTTACTTCAACCAGACTAGCTAGGTCTCCTCTAATCCTAAAAATCAATGTTGCAATTTTGATGAGTTTTGCAAACTCAGTGAGTGAACCATCATTGACGTTTTTACTTAAGTTAGAACACAAAGGCAAATCATATCCCATTTCAACAAGTATTTCATATCATTCGGTATTGATTACCAGATCATATTTCATCATACTTTATCAAGTACATCTAGATTAGCATACTTTCACAAGTATATTAGATAAGCTAGCATTTTATAACACAACACATCCTCATTTATCCTTCAATTGCATTTCAAACAACTCAGTAATCATCTCAAATCAATTATATGATACATGTCAATTTATATATGCAAATACACATATGACTCACTTTCATTTTTATTTTGTTGTGAATGAGTGCCTATTTACTATCCTGTGTCCCTTGTAGATACTGGGCTCATTTCATTTACTGCCTAGTACCCATTATGGATACCGAGCTCATTAATCGTTGAGCCTGTGGCTCTTTGTGCACATTTCCTAAGCTTTAAGCTCTTTTTCATATTGGTCACTCTGGTCATAACTCCTTTATTTGATCATGCATATCAATGCCATGGAATGCATCATTTCACATATTATGCTATCAGTAACTTTCATTCAGTGTGTATAGTCATTTAGCATATTCATCAGATCTGAGTCCAGCATTCAACATAAAGTTGAGAACATATTTCATATTGCACATTAAATTTGAAAACACTTCCAATACAATCTCGAATATCAAACTCCTCGGACCAATAATGATCCGAATATCATAATCATATTAGTAACAATTAAATATCTGAAAGTTAATCAAAAACAATTCAAACATAGTTAGAAAACATATAGTTTAACTCACAGTACACTCTATATAGCTATTACCTTGATGATCCGATAATGTCTGGATGTTTTCGGACTATTTGTGCTTTTATATCGTGTAATACACACATAATTACATATTACTAACTTGTTTAATCAAATGAGTACTCAATCATATACATGTATATGTGTTATGTTCATTGCATGCTCAATTGACTACTCTGGGTATGTACCTTTATTCATAAGTCTTGATCATTCATTCATCATAGCTTGTATATATCTAGTTTACAATCAGTTTTATGCCTTAACTAAGTTTGGTTACCCTTAATTCATCAATCATACATTCATGAATCCTTTCCTAGCATTATATATTCACACAATTTCCCAATTCTCATTTAATCATATCTATTTCGTTACTTATATCCTTTGGATTGCATTTACATTCATAAGAACATCTTTATACTATCAACAACTAATACTTCCCAATTTCATATACATTGATGTCAAACAATCCATTCCTTAATTTATAACCTCAATTAACAACTTAAATTTATCAAACACTTAATCATTTAATCAAGCAACTTTGTAGGTTCATTTCAAGCCCCAATCATGTCCTAATGCACCAAAGTAAAGCAACTTACCCTTATATGATTTAACCATCACACAAAACACATATTTTTCACTTCAACGCATTGCCCACGATCATGGAAAGGAGCTTATGTAGCTCCCACGATTGTGGGATAGGTAATCCGAAGGTACTCCTTCATTTTCCTTCAAATTTTTTCCAGCTTTTAACATCTTCATACCAAAGTCAACACATCTTCATCATAGTCCATTACTTATACCTCAATTATACCTTAATTGTACTACGATTCCTCATCAATTCCATATCCAATCCCAATTGATCATAATTACAAAATTAGAATATAAACTATCATTCATTGATCATACATGTAGTCCTAGTTCTTTCTCAGTTCAAGAACACTACTCAAGCATCTTTCTTTAGCATAAAATCTCAATTAAATTCATCTATAAAACAACCTATAGCCTATGATTTTCATACATCTAGACTAAAGCATGAAAGTATCCAATTCATGCATCTCTAGCACTACTTCAATATCAATACTACAATCAATCCATCCCTAATCATTCATAATAAAGGTTCGGTTAAAACATACCACAATAGATTAGTATTTCACTTCCTTGCTTAGCTCTAATGCCACATTAAGATCAACTTTCTTAACTTTACTTGCATGCAAGATCATTTCAAGAACAAGATGAATGTAGGATATATTTTAGCAAAGGCAAAGAGATGATAACAGATTATAGCCACCTTTGTGAAGGGTCTTGTATGGATTTTGGGTGAAAATGCTCAGAAACTCCAATATGTGAGTGAGATATGTATGTTACGACAGTAAGAGGGAGAAGAAGGAGAATCTTCAGCAGAAACACAACAATTGAAGATGACTATGCCATTGCCATGTGTAAGATGAGTGTTCTTACATGAAGAACTCTTGTCACATTAAGAAGTAAGCTAGATGCCCTATCCCTAGCTGGCACGCTTGTCCTTCTATAAGGTTGCCATTTGTCATATATATTTACTTTCATTTGTCACTCAATTTATAGGCTTAATTATCCTAATTTTCCACATGTTGACTTGTCATGCTAATTGACATTTTCCTAGGTTAGGTGCTCATATTAATTCATCACTTCTTATTTCTAGAAAATCAAAGTACAGGATATTGGAAATGCACATGCATTTTAGTTTCATACCCCGGAATATGTTAATTGAGTGCAATTTGTCTAAATCACAATTCATGTGCGTAAGCTAATATGATGCATATGAAATCAATCATAAAATCATGTAAAAAATGTACCAAATTCATTCTATATTGGGCCATTAATGTGACTCAATAGTCTAACACTTTAAATCCTTCAATAATTTAAAAGATGGCATATTACAATATTCCCCCTTTAAGACATTTCGTCCTTAAAATTCTTAACTAACTGATTGAACAGATGGGGGTAATGTTGTCTCATGTTCTCTTTAGTTTCCTACTTAGCTTCTCTCGACTGTTTTCACCCAAATTCCCAATTCCTCTAATTTTTCAACTATTTAATCCAATATCTAAATATTATTTTTAACGAAGTGAGCCAAAAGATTATATATAAGAAATGCAACATCTTTTAGTTATCGTAATTGATTACTAAAAAATGAGTTTTTAGAAAAATGTATATTAAATATACATAAAATTTTGAAATGAATTAGTTAAAATTAAATATTACTTTTTAAGAAAGTGAATTAAAATATTATATATGAGAAATGCAACATTTATTTAATTAACATCATTGCTTAATAAAAATGAGTTTTTAAAAATGTATATATTAAATGTATGCAAAATTTTGAAAAGAATAAGTTCGAACTAAATATTATTTTTAAAGAAACAATAGTAAAAGTTATATGTGAGAAATCCAACATTCAATTAGTTAACACAATTGCTTAACCAAAATGAGCATTTTTAAAAATGTATATATTAAATGTAAATAAAAATTTGAATTGAATAACTCGAAACTAAATTTTATTTTTAAATAAAGTGGGCCAAAAGATTATACTTGAGAAAAGCAACATTCATTTAATTAACACAATTGTTGAATGAAAATGATGTTTTTAAAAAATGTATATATTAAATGTTGATAAAATTTTGTAATGAATAAGTTTAAACTAAATATTATTTTTAACTGAAGTGAACCAAAAGATTGTATATGAGAATGGAACATTCACTTAATTAACACATTGCTTAGGAAAACTTAATTTTTAAAAATGTATATTAAATGTTCATAAAATTTTGAAATGTATAAGTACGAACTAAATAATATTTTTAAGCTAAGTGAACAAAAAGATTTTATATGAGAAATGCATATTAACACACTTGCCCAATAAATGAGCTTTTTAAAAAATTGTATATCTTAAATGTACTTAACATTTTGAAATAAATAAGTTCAAACTAAAAATTATTTTAAAAGAAAGTGAATCAAAAGATTATATATGACAAATGCAATGTTCATTTAATTAACACAATTGTATGATGAAAATGAGATTTTTTAAATGTACATAAAATTTTACAATAAATAAGTTCAAGATAAAAATTAATTTTAAAGAAAATGAACAAAAATATTTTATATGAGAAAGGCAACATTCATTTAGTTCACAAAATTGCTTAATGGAAATGATTTTCTTAAAAAATGTACATATTAAATGTAAATAAAATTTTGAAATGAGTAAGTTCAAACTAAATATTATTTTCAAAGAATGTGAACCGAAAGATTACATACGAGACATGCAACATCATTTAACTAACAAGTTGCTTAATAAAGCTAAAAATTTTAAAATATATATGTATTAAATGTACATAAAATTTTGAAATAAATAAGTTCAATCTAAATATTATTTTTCAAAAAGTGAACCAAAAGATTATATATGAGAAATGCAACTTTCATTTAGTTAACAAAATTGCTTAATGAAAAATACACACACACACACAGAGATATATATATATATTTAAATGAATAATTTCAAACTAAATATTATATATAAAGAAAGTGATCAAATAGATTATATATGAGAAATGTAACATTCATTTAATTAACATAATTCTTGATGAAAAATGGGTTAAAAAATGTACAAATTAAATGTACATAAAATTATGAAATGAATAAGTTCAAACTAAAAGTTATTTTTAAAGAAAGTGAACTGAAAGATTATATATGAGCGATGCAACATTAATTTAATTAACTATTTTGTTTAAAAAATGAGTTTTGTTTTAAATACATATATCACATGTTCATAAAATTTTGAAATCAATAAGTACAAACTAAATATTATTTTTAAAGAAAGTGAACCAAACGATTATATATGGAAACGCAATCTTAAATTACTTAACACAATAGTTTAATAAAATTGAGTTTTTTTAAAAAATCTATAAGCTAAATGTACTTAAATTTTTGTAATAAATATTACTTTTGAAGAAAGTGAACCAAAATATTGCATATAAGAAATGAAAATTTGATCTAATTAACTCCACTGCATATTGAAATTGAATTTTTTAAATGTAAATAAAATTTTGAAATGAATAAGTTCAAATTAAATACCATTTTTAAAGAAATTTGGCTTAAAGATTTTATGTGAGAAATACAACATTCATTTAATTAAGGCAATTGCTTAATGAAAATGATTTTTTTAAAAAATTTATATATCAAATGTACTTAAAATTTTGAAATGAATGAGTTCAAGCTAAATATTATTTTAAAAAGAAAGTTAACCAAAAGATTATCTATGAGAAACTCAACATTCATTTAATTAAGCCTAATGAAAATGAGTTTTTTTAATAAAAATGTATATATTAAATATACATGAAATTTTGAAATGAAAAAGTTCAAACTAAATATTATTTTTTAAAGATAGTAAACCAAAAGATTATAAATGAGAAATGCAACATTCATTTAATTAACATAATTGCTTAATGAGAATGAGATTTTTTTAATTTACGAGTTAAATGTAAATTTTGAAATGAATAATTCAAAATAAATAATATTTTTGAATAAAGTGAACCAAACAATTATATACAAGAAAAGTAACATTCATTTAATTAAAAGAATTGCTTAATTAAATTGATTTTTAAAATGTATATATTAAATATACTTAAAATTTTGAAATGAATAAGTTCAAACTAAATATTATTTTTAAAGAAAGTAAACCAAAAGATTATATATGAAAAATGTAACATTCATTTAATTAATGCAATTGCTTAATGAAAAATTATTTTTTAAATGCATTTATTAACTATGCTTAAAATTTTGAAATTAAGAACTTCAAACTAAATATTATTTTTAAAGAAAATAAACCAAAAGATTATATATGACAAATGCATCATTTATTTAATTAACATAATTGCTTAATGAAAAATGAGTTTTTAAAGAAAGTGAACAAAAAGATTATATATGGGAAATGCAAAATTTATTTAATCAACACAATTGTTTAATAAAAATGAGTTTTTAAAAAGTATATATTAAATGTACATTAAATTTTAAAATAGATAATTTCAAACTAAATATTATTTTTAAAGAAAATGAACCAAAATATTATATATGAGATATGCAACATTCATTTAATTAACATAATTGCTTAATTAAATTACTTTTTTAAATGTATATATTAAATGTGCATAAAATTGTGATATGAATAAGTTCAAGCTAAATCTTATTTTTAAAGAAAGTAAACGAAAAGATTGTGTATGAGAAATGCAAAATTCATTTAATTAACACAGTTGCTTAATAAAAATAAGTTTTTTTAAAGTGTATATATTAAATGTACAAATTTCTTTAAAGTAAATAAGTTCAATCTAAATATTAATTTTAAAGAAAGTGAACCAAAAGATTATATATAAGAAATCCAACAATCAATTAGTTAAGAAAATTGATTAATCAAAATGAGTTTTTTTTTAAATTGAATATACCAAATATACATAAAATTTTGAAATGAATAAATTCAAGCTAAATATTTTTTTTTAAGAAAGTGAACCAAAAGATTAGTCAAGTGAAATGTAACATTCATCTAATTAACACAATTGCTTAATGAAAATGATTTTTTAAAATATAGGTATTACATGTACATACAATTATGAAATGAATAAGTTCAAACGAAATATTATTTTCATAGAAAGTGAACTAAAAGATTGTATATGAGAAATCCAACATTCATTTAATTAACACAATTATTTAATAAAAATGAGTTATATATATATATATATATAATTTTGAAATGAATTAGATCAAGCTAAATATTATTTTTGGGAAAAGTAAACCAAAAGATTATAAATGAGAAATGCAACATTCATTTAATTAACACAATTGCTTAATGAAAATAATTTTTTTTAAATATAGGTATTACATGTACATACAATTATGAAATGAATACGTTCAAACTAAATATTATTTTCATAGAAAGTGAACTAAAAGATTGTATATGAGAAATGCAACATTCATTTAATTAACATAATTATTTAATAAAAATGAGTTTTTTACTATATAGATATATTAAATGTTCATAAAATTTTGAAATGAATTAGAACAAGCTAAATATTATTTTTGAAAAAAGTGAACCAAAAGATTTTATATGAAAAATGTAGATTAACACACAATTGCTTAATGGACGATTTTTTAAAAAATTGTATATGTCAAATATACTTAAAATTTTGAAATAAATAATTTAGAACAAAATGTTATTTTAAAAGAAAGTGAACCAAAAGATTATATTGACTAACACAATATTAAGATGCACCTCCTACGAGGTATTTGGCATTACAAGAAAACTGCGGAGTAGCGACGGAAACGAAACCATTAGACATTAGCGACGGAAAGTATATTTCGGTCGCTGAAGTTGACTAATTTAGCGACAGTAACAATAGCCGTTGGTAAATACAAAGGGAAAGAGCAGTGGCAAAATTTTCGTCGGAACCAACGACGGAAAAATAAGTCCTTCAGTACTTGTACAAAGTTGGCAACAAAAAAATATGGACTTCTTATCGGTCGATAATATTGTCGTGAGAAAGGAAAAGATTTTGTGACAGAAATATATGACGTCGGTAATGGTGTTGGTAAAAGCGTCATCCTCCCGAAGGTTAGTGATTGTAACAAAACGACATCACTTTTTCTCGGGAAAAAAGACGTTTTGTTTATACAGGGAGAACATTTTCTTGCAGACCAAAATGACGTCGTTTTGGTCAAAGATGATGTCGTATGGTTGAGAGTTAAATGACGTCGTATGGATGAGAGTTAAATGACGTTAAACCAAATGACGTTGTATTGGCTAACTACAGAATGCTATTTAAACTAACCAAAACGATGTCGTTTGGTCGTTTGGTTTTAAACCAAATGACATTGTTTTGGCTAACTGTAGAATGTTATTTAAACTAACCAAAATGATGCTGTTTGGTTTTAAACCAAACGACATCATTTTGGTTAATTGAAGAAGGTTATTTAAGTTAACCAAAATGACATCGTTTGGTTTAAAACCAAACAATGTCGTTTTGGCTAATTGCAGAACATTATTTAAACTAACCAAAATGACGTCGTTTGATTTAAAACCAAACAACATCGTTTTGGTTTAATTAAAAGGCAACCCACCTTCCCCCCCTCCCCGACCCGGCACACGACCTCTTTCCTCTTCTTCTTCCTCCTTCGGTTGTGGCTCCCGCATCCGACATCATCCGCCCTCCGCCCTCCGTCAAGCTACTGCATCTCTGGCGTTAGGGATTGTCTTTTCCAGTAGTTTTCATCAAGGTATGGCCGTCTTCTTTGACCTCATTTGCATTCGATGTGTGGGTGTTATCTGTGGATGAAATTTTTACAGAATATGGCGTTAGTTCGTGGATTGGTTTTCTTTGTTATTGTTTTAGGGTTTGCTGTGTAAACTACTGGACATGATGCTAAATAATGGAAAAATGTTGTCAATTTGTTAATAGTTAGGGATGAAAATTTTCTGCATACCATGTCTTCAATAAAATCTATGCATATAAGAGTTGTTGGACCCAGAACTTTTGGTAGAAATTAGAAATATTAAGTGGAATTAAATAAGTATGTTTGTATAAGTATTGTGTTATATATGTTATTGTGCTT
>JANIJH010000009.1:3398846-3409301 GCA_024520975.1 Erythroxylum areolatum | reverse complement strand
AATGTGATCAAATATGCAACAATGTGAGTATATGTTATGTGACATGATGTGTTGCATGAATTGAGTGAACCATCGATAATGGTTACCTCACTGAGTTCGCAAACTCACCCAAAATTGCAACATATTTTTCAGGACCGAGAAGAATACCCTGTTAGGCTACGGGTGTATAGCAACCGCATGTGAGTGAGAGAAGTGGTCGAGATCAGTTCGCGTCTGCATTAGTGTCTGATAAATTCTGTATAAAATTGTAATTTCTGAATTTTTGTATAAATGATTCGGTCAATTTGTAAAGTCACCAGACTGAATTAAATTGTATTTATAAAAGGGCCGATCATTGTACTTACTGGTGATTGTTTAGGTTATTTGATTTCTGCATAGTGTATGTTGTGTTTTAAAACAAAAAAAAATTATACTGAGCTTTGACTGAGTTGACTAAGTGATATAACACACCACCCTTGCAGGGCACGGACTCGGATATCACCATCGATGTCGGGTTCGGGTCATGTGGGAATGGGGTGTGGTTAGCAAAAAGGGTTTCCACAAATTCTTTGAAAGAGTGAAGAGTCTTTTGTGTCCCTATAGTACCTTGAAAGTGTTCAGGGAACTGATCTTGAATTTCTTTGAGACCTATTATCCTATTCCCATTTCCCATTTCTAAGGAGTGTATGGAATTTCGGTTTTTATTGGCAAGGAGTGAATTGTGAAAAATTTTGGTATTTCTATCTCCTTCTCTAAGTCATTTGATCCTCGAGAATTGTCTAAAGAAAGATTCCTGATCCTCTAATACTCTAAATAACTCATTAATTGCCTCTAATTCCTGAGCATACAAATTAGATCTAGGCAAAAGTCTCATTTGATCTTGGATGTGATTAAGATTAGCTTGGCAATTCTCAACTTTGGTATTCACATCCTCTATCTGACCAGAATTCATGATTTTAAGATCCATGTGTAGTTTCTAATCATCACATCTTGTCTAGCAATTATATTAGATGATCTAAACCACTTGATAAAAATAATTGTTTATTTTGTCTCTACTGCTTTTACGTGGACATAATATATGTCTTTTCTTGAATTGTTTTGAAAAAGTTGATTGATTAACCAAAAAAGCTTTTGTAGGTTTAGGATGCTTTAGACATGTTTCTAATTTTTGCGCATGACAAAAACACGATCGAATTTAGGTTCCAACCGAAAAGTTTGCACCCATTCAACCTTAGGACCGAGTCTGAAGCAAAATTAAGAAATTCAAGCCAATAATGTAAAGACATCTGATCTCTTGCCATCCCTACATAGATCAGATATTGAGCAGACTTTGATCCCAACTAGAACTTGTATGAACACTCTCACAAAGTCAATGAAGAGATCAAACACAAGTCTGCTCCAATGAATAGATTCTGTTATGATGCGAAAAGCTCTCACTTGTAATAGCTATCAGAATATAAAGTGATGAAGACAAACAGAAAAGGGCTTTTGAATTTTCCTTCCAGTAGCAAGTTATTCTAATTGCTATTCTTCAACAATCAAATCAGTTGCCGTTTTAAAACACCAAAGCATTTCAAAGCCAGGATATCATCTCAAAGTCCCTTCAAATGAATCATCCATGCCCAGCATCACTGATGAAACTAAACGAATGACTGACGACCAGGTAGTAGGTACAGTCCTCCAATTTTTCTTTACTACGAAATCATTATGGTTTCCTAGTAACCGTTTATTCGAGGCCTTGTGGATGGTGTTGAGTGAATCTCGAGGGTGTCTGTCAGGCGTGAAAAGGGCACTTCATTATTACGATTGCCTGGAGCCCTCTGACCACGCTGTACATCAGAAGCCTTTGAAGTAGAGACTGACTTTGAGAATGCCTGTGCTAGCTCCAAGGCAGAGACTAATTTGCCATGCCGAGTACCTGAAACATCAGCTGAAGCAGGTTTTGGTTCTTCAATGGTTTTGCGCCAAGTTTCAGGTTCAGGTTGCTGTTCTTTGGCATCCTTATTGCTTCTCCATTTATCATTTCGCCAGTTCCTCCTCTCTACATTAGCTTTTTCATGCTCTACCCGTTGATCTCTAATTTCCAAATCCCGCCCAGTCCTCCTGCTTGAAGCAGGACGGTCAGCTTTTTGACTGTGTCTAGTAGTTGGAACCATGTGATGAGATATCACTTCATTCTTGGAGGAGTTGACCCTTCATGCACAAAAAGAAACTCAATTTCGAGGACTAATACTGTTGGAAAGTTATTAAAACATATGTTAATCTGTATGGACACTCCAATGCAACCTGAATTTTAGATTGTCCAATTAAATACGTCACCACAAACCATTCCTTGTATAAACTATAAGCAAACAGTATAATTACGGTGAAAAAAGGAGAGCTTCACATGATAAATCATCAACTCTAATATAACACATCATGCATGCCCCAAGGAGAGTCATGAGGAAACAATCACTCTAATAAGAAAATATAACTAGGAGAAATCAAGTTACCTATCAGGTAAATTGCTCTGCTCAGGATTGTTGACCATCATGTCACCCACGCCTCTTTCCTTAAGAACCTATCAGGAAATATGAAAAAAAGTAATATTAAGTTATACAACTATTAAATTAGATAATGATGAAGACTAACAATCAAGCAAGTAATCAAAACAAAATGATCCAAATAAGTCATCATTGAAGGGGAAATAATAGGTTTATATTTTTCTTCTTTTAACAAAGGGGAGAACATGAATGATGAACAATGAGATTAGCCAAATTGTTCACACGCTAAAGTGTTTCATCTGCTATCATTTGCAATAGCTTGGTCATTATTATCCTTAATAGTACATTAATTTTACATATTAGTCAGTCTCTTCAATAGGAGCTAAAATTAGTATATCATTATTTTTAAAACTTTTTTGTTTAGGTTAGGTCTAATAGCTATTAAAGAACAAAAGTAGATTACTTACCTTAATAAGATTAATTGAGCAAGTCTACATATTTTCATTCCGAATTTTTTGAAACTCTGATTATTAACTTTGGGAAGTGTGACTCTTTTTAAGAGTGATTCTTAAACTTCACAAGTAATTGATAAGAAGTTAAGAACATTTTAAAGAGTGATTCATAAACCTCACAAGTAATTTCTAAGAACATTTTTAAATATTAGTTCTTTTGTTCTAAATATTATAATTGCTTCCCAGTTATGGTACAAACCTTATAAATTATTACTGTAAGTATCCTTCTGTTTTTATTTCTTCAATACTAAATTCCAGCAAATATAAAAATTATGTAAAGTCTTGACAGTAGGAGTGTTGAATCATTGTCCAAATATAAAGTGCTAACATGCTTCACAAAGAGAACAATCTTGCATGACATCTGAAGCATGGATATAATTTCGTCGAAGATAATAATTGTATACACCAAGGTAAGATCTGAGAAGCCCTAAATCAGCATGATAAATACATAAGATGAATACATACCACTTCACGAGGACGAGCACCACCAAATAAAGAACTCCTGCATCACCAACAGAAGACATTAGATATAGTTCAGCAAACAGCAACAGATTCCATTACTGCTACAATTAGTAAAACGCATGGTAATGGCTCCCATAAAAAGCTTTGGATAACTAATGAACAGAATACAATCAAGGCAAAAAAATAACGGCAAGAAATAATAAACAAAGAGAAAATCATATTACATGCTGAAAGGACTATAATGACTGGAAGTTAGCAACAAAAACTAAATACAGAACTACAAGTTTCAGCAAAGAAAGACATCACTTATTATTCATTCTAATAGCCAAAGTTGGTCAGAAGCAAAATTATCCACTATTAACAAGGATAACCACCAGTTCTAAGTCTTTAGCACACAAAAAGCAAGCATATCATGCTTTTTCCCCCCTTAGTCTGACTGTTGCATGCAATAGAACTCTTTAAGACATATCTGATTTAGTCTGACTGTTGCATGCAATAGAACTCTTTAAGACATATCTGATTGGATTATTACTAAGGTGTAAACCAATATTAACTGACTTATATCTTAAAGTATAGCACCTGGTCCCCCTACCCAAGCACAAAAATACAAAACATTTAAATAAAAGGTGATGGTGCATATTCAATATTAACGTGTGAGCAGTACCTTCTAACTCAAATTCACCAAATTCTAACCATTTTCATATAAGACTGTCAAGCTACTGGATTATATGCTTGAATGCAATAATTCTGGCAGAATTAAACATTCATTGATTTAGGAGTTCGTTTAACAAATCTAATCTAAGAAGCCCAATTAGACATACTAAACTAAAAATTCTATCCAAAGCAAGCTTACAAACCTCTCTGTCCCCCAGTTTCCTTCAGATTGTTCAAGAAGCTGTGAGCGTGGTTTTAAATTCAATTTGGGACGGTCAACCAGCCTCCCAATAAATTCAATATCAGTCTTGGCATTATTTAACCCAGGCTTTTCAGGATTTGCACTTCCATAAAAATCATTTTCCTTTTCCATCTGTCCAATCGCAATAGGTCGCTGGTACCCCTATGTTTAGGCACAGGAATAATGACCATCACAGTCAACAAACTGTAAGCTTCAATAAACCACGGATTACAAAAATAGGATACCTGTTGATAACTGGTGTCTGAAGTGTCCAATGTTTCTGATTTTGGAAGCTGTTTTGACTTAGGGTCTTGCAATATTTCTGAAGGCAATGCTGATGCCAACCGGAACTCAATGCTACTAGCTCCAATCCCAACCTCTTCAGAGTACATATGAGATGCTCCCTTTCCTTGACTTGATAAGTCCCTTCTCACATCCTGATTTCCATCTTCAAGAACCCAGCCAACTCCAACTTGACTACCATGTGGAATACCATAATCACCCTTCTCATTAACCACATCTGCATTATGATTCACACTGTTACCCTTTGAATAAACAAACTGTGGTACAAGTTGGCTAGGATTCTTCGATTGCCACATTCCTGAAGATACCTTTTCCAGTGCACTAGCCCGAGAGAACTTAGATACAGAACTTGATCCTGATGATATTGATGAATCCACTACATCACCAGTACTGAGCACATCCTTCCGCACACCCCAAGCATTGAGAGGATTATTTACACCTTGACTACAATTACTGCTTGAGGCTTTTGAATGTTGGAGAACCAGGCCACTATTGGAGTTTGGACTTTTTGCAGTAACATTAACAGATGTTCCTCCACAAAATCTTGCCGGCATATTAAGGCCTATGCTTGGAGACTGTGGCACCGGACTTGAAACTGGTCTATCTGGTACTGTCACAGGGGAGCTGATCTTTAGGTCAGGACGCATCGACACCACACTGCGAGAGTTTTCATCACTTACGGGTCTGCGAGAGGTAGGAGTTCCATCTAAAGGTTTACGTTCATCCTCATCAAAATTTCGACCAATCTGTGTTGCGTGAGAGAGAAGGGAAGCTTTCTCATCAAAGCCGCGGTTTGCACCAGAGGACTTAGGCCGTGGCCTGAGATCTGACCGCATTATATTGTTTCCCCAATTGGCTGATGCGCTGAGGTCAGAACCAGACCTCAACATACTGAACCAAGCAAAATCATAAAACCAGGTACAGTCAATAAGTGTTCCAAGTTTCGAAACATCTGCCTTAATGATAAAAGCTTGTGGTTGAGCCCCTAAAATATAAAATCTGTATTTCATAATCTTCACTTCTGTACAAGTGACCAAATTCAGAAATTCCCAATACCAAATATAAAGAAGACTCATAAAGAAATGATTGGTGAGTTAACTACTAATAACGCAAAAAAAAAAAAGATTAAAACGAAAACCATCGACTATAGATTTAAAGATCTGAAACCTAAATCAAGCTCCAGATAAAGATGCGTATCTTAACTGGTCCAAAAACAAACGCTGGATAAAATATTAAACGATTAAATAGAGAAGTCAAAAGAAATGGAAGGGACGCAAATGATACTATCAGAAATTTTAAAAAAGCAATCACAGACATCGCGGTGAAAAAAAAAAGGGAAATAATTCGATCTAATTAAATAAACAATAGAAAAATAAGAGAGAGAGAGAGGGTTACAGTCCAGGAGCAGAAGGTAATGGAAGATCCGAAGGGATAGAACCGCCATGGAAGTCCTTCAAAGACATGGTGGACGAAGCTTTCTTCTTCGACATTTTTCAACTAACAAACAAACAAGAACTCACTCCCTCTCTCTCTCTCTTTCTTCTAATTGGAAGCTTCTAGTGCTTGCGAGGAGAGAGCTGCGAGAGGAGAGAAGAAGAACAAGGGTGTCGAAGCCGAAGAGGATGTACATCTGTTTTGATTTTTCTCTCTTCGTATTTTATTTACGTGATCATATAAAACGCCCGTTGCAATGTCGTACAGCACAGTCACCTTGGGACTCATTCTTTCATCGAAGTTGATCCTTATCATTCTTTGCATAATAGTCTCACTTAGGCCATTCAAGTAAGACTTTAGCTTTCAACAACTTTCAAATTATTTAAATTATTTACCTCACATGCTCGGATAAATAATATTACGAAAGAAATAAAAAAATAAAGGAAACAAAAAAGATAAAAGAGATATGATAAAACCAACATTTATATTACTTTCCCAAAAAAAAAACAAAGAATACTTTTCTTACCTAAATGAGGAGAGTAAAACTCGAATGAACTATATATAGGCATTCTAACTTGAAAGTCAAGTTATATTCAGAATTTCACTTAGACTGAACTAAGATCATGCTAAAATCACGTCTATAATGACACCCCATCTAAATAGGACTCTAATTGATAAGATAGAATCTACAAGATAACAGAAAGATAGAATTTACATTCAAATAGGAAACTAACATCCTTATCCTCGAAGATCTCTACTATTTTCAAATGTTTGTCTCACTGCAACTCAAATTCCTAGTTATCGTCATATTATCCAAGATCTCTCTACGATCTCTATCCACTGATGACACTGTATGATCTTGCCGAAGCCTACATAGCACACTGACTTGATTCAATGCTTCTCACAACAAGTCCGCTAGTCATGGTCAATTCATCCGAGCATGGGCTAAGTCCTTAGTCATCAAGTCCTTAACCTGAGTCGAGTCAATCTCCACAAGATCCGGACTCTATCAAAATTCACACCAAGTCCGATCCCACTTGTCCATGTTTGCCTTAGTGTTTTCGCATGCCTCCCTTATACGTCTAATCTAACCTACCTTCCTTCTAAGGCACATCGTGAAGGTCACTAAGAAGTGTTCCGAATTTTAAGGGTCTAACAAACTAACCCTACTAGATGAATTCGATGCCCTCGTCGAATTAGTCTGTTGGCACTCCTATGCGAGTGGTTTCTTCAAAGACTCCTTAGTCAGCTCTTAAAGGCGGTCGCAAGTCTTCATATCAATTGACACTTCACCCACATACTATTGTATCAATCCATCGGAATTTTCATTGTTTCCACTTGGACTCGTCTTGTCAAGACTTACCACACTCACCAAAGACATGTTGAGAAGAACTTCATCCGCTAAGCTTTCCCTGTCGCCTTGATCCTCTGCGATCTTAGCAATGATATGCTCTTTACTCGCCTTCTATTTTGAGCTTTTTTTAGCATAGTTTGGCTCCTTTTTAATGATCATAATCGACACTTGTGTTATCAGTGTTGTAGTCTCCTTCATCCCATTAACGAATATACAACAATTAACAAATAAGGATTTTTCATCATGCATAACCATCATTACTTGTGCTGCCTTAAGGAAGTCGATTCCCAATACTATTTCGAAATCCTCAAGTGGTACGACCACGCAACTCATCTTGGCAAGCCAACTCCTTATGCTCGTTAGGACGTTGTAAGCAGCTCCTATCATTACTTGTGCCTTACCCTTAGGGGTTCTTAACTTTGTCGTGGTCCTGGACACTCTAAGGCTCAACTTGCACACCATCCTTTCAACCACGAAGGAATGTGATGCACTCGTATCACATTCAATAACATAATCAAATTTAGCGTCGCATCATCCGAAGATTCTCCCTCTTCTTCAACTATCAGGGCGTTTAGCTTCTCTTTCCTCGGACATTATCTTGCATAATGTGATCCATTGCACATATAACAAACAATCTTACCCATTTTGGAGGACGCCTCCCCACTCTCGAAGCCACCATTTTGCTTGCTTTTCCCCTTGAAGTCTCCCTTCTTAGAATCCTTTTTCTTCTTCCCCTCAGTATTCTCCTGTTGCGTATGGCCTTTGCCTTTCGCAGAGCTTGCCTTAGTTTCCTTTGTCGATTGAAAGTCCACAAAGGCATTAGTGACAGTGATTGCACCGACCAAGTCCTTCACATTTTACCTCCATAACTCCATTTGCACTCATAGTTGTAACCTGGACAAAAATTTCAAGAGCTTGTCCTCGTCTGACGTGTTTTCAATATCAAGTAATAAAGAACTAAAAGACTTAACATAGTCTCTTACCAAACCTTATTATTTCAGTTTTTTCAAGGCATCCCTCGCAAGCCATGAAGTATTGAACAGAAGAAATTGATCCTTCAACTCCTTCTTTATGAGCTCCACGTATCTATTAAAGTTCTGAAGTAAATCACTTGTTAATATAGAAATCACGTATAATATGTAAAATATACAAGAAGGGGGTTGAATTGTGTTAAATCGTCTAAGATATTAATATTTAAAATCTTCTTGATATTCTTGACAAATTCAGACGATTACAAATCAATGCACTTAATTTTATGAGTAATGCAATAGTAGAAATTAGTATCTATTCTTCTTAAAACAAGAAAATTAAAGAAGTAAGAGTTAGAGAATATGACACTGCAATTTATACTGGTTCACTCTTAACCTTGGGCTACGTCAATCCTCAAAGTTCATCGGAGATTTCACTATCTCCTTCAACGTTACAAGTATTATTTCAACACTTACAGAGCCTCTTCAGGTATCTTTCACAAAGTATTTTTTATCCTCTTCCTTAGCCTCTTCAGGCTCTAGCCTTTCTTTCACTCGAAAAGGTACTGTTTGAGCTTTATATTATAGATGTATTTACTCTCTTTCTTTCTTTCTTTTCTCTTAGAATATTTTTCACAGCGTGAGCACTTGAGCACATAATTTCTTTAAGTATGTTTTGTACATTTAGAATTCTCCATTTTTTTAAGTTTACGACTATAACTAATATTTATAACCTAAATCTCCAACGGTCTTCTTTGAGAAATCTACTTGTAGAGTCTTCTAAAGTTTGTTATTAGTTGAGTCCTATAATCAACTCCAACTAACTGATGTTCTAGCACATTCTTCAAGTACATCGTCTTGTATAGATTTGTATGTTTCGTTTGGTGTCTTAGACCTAATCACTTCGTCTGATCTATCTTAGATGCTTTGTCTTATTCAGCTTTTACTTAAGTATCGTCTTGATTTGATGATTTGTGCCCCTTACATTTATTTGTGCACTTAATAAATTCATCAAAATAGTTCACACACTTCTATTATTATTTGACTTTCATCAAAATCAATAGAAAAAGTGAAGTCCTCTTGACTTAACAATCTCCTCATTTTTTATGAAAAAAATAATCATAAGATTAGAAGATAAAAATAATATTCAGACGAATAAAGCAAGATTTACAATGATAAACAAAAAAAATTTCTAATTCTAATTCTCCTTTCTATTGTTCTCTCCTTATTTGTTATTAATAAAAAAGATAGTTTATTTTAGACGCTTCAAAATTTTAGAATACATTTGTTGAATATCAATGCAGATCGTCTTGAGGTCTTCTTCTGTAGAAACATGCAGAAGTGCTATTTCCTCATGAAGATCACCCGCTGCATCACTTAGTTCATCAACCTTAATATTAATTTCCTCAATGTTTTTAGCTAAGGCTTCCTGAACTTCCTTCTGCTTGTGAATAGCTCTAATCCATTTGATGAAATTCTTCAAACGCTCCAAATTAATAGTGGCTTCTTGTAGTATTTCACTAAGTGGATGAATGTGTTCAAAGATAGATGGTTTTCTAGGTGAATCCTTTAATTCTATAATTTTAACTGAGGGTAATTTGAAAGGTTGTTTTCCGTTAGGGATATCAAGATCATTAGGCCTGGGTAATTTGTAAATCAGTTGCCCTAGAAGGTGTAAAATAGTTTTAAATGAAGGAATGAAACCTAAGGGTTTGAAATGAATGAGCAAATGCACAAAGGTTTTTAAGTTAAAATCGATACCTTCAATTGTGCTACTTGTATACCTTCCTTCTATTATTATGCCAACTACCTTGAAGCTTTCGTCTTTGGTAGATGCTCCAGAATTGCTTCCTGATTCCCTTGATATATGATATGATACATAGATGCCTACAGGTTGAGCTGCATGACATACATCATGTATGTTCTTCACTACCATTTGAATCTCTTCTTCTGTTAGATCATCTTCTTGTCTTTCAAGAAACTTCTTCTTCTTTCCTTTTTCTTTGCTGACACTACAAGAAAATAACACAATCCGCGACGTTTTATTAATAAAACATCACGGATT
>JANIJH010000009.1:3307339-3317745 GCA_024520975.1 Erythroxylum areolatum | reverse complement strand
TTTGACATTAAAATGCTAAATAAAGATGGCCTTTATTATGGTTTATCATCATTAAATGGAGTTATGAACTTACCATTCAATGGTTTAATGGTTATCTTTTAATGTTAGCATATAATCTATTAGCATTGATTGGATTAAAGAAGAAAGACGTACATTGGATGAACTATCTTCCTTCTTACATCTTCAAAAACCAAAATTAACATGATAATATTAGGTGATTGGACTTTTCATATAGCCATCTTAAAACAAATGATAAGAGTCTCATTTAATGGCTTTTTTTATGTTTGATTAAAGAAAGGTGTGATGCATTGGATGCTTCCCCTCTTCTCTCTTATCATGCATAACCGAAATTAGGAGTGTAAGAAAAGGGTTGTTGCATGGTTTTGACCAACTCTCTCCTCTCAACTATGCATGGCCAAAATTTAGTATGAGAAGTGTCTCATTGTTTCCTTCTTTCTTGTAAGAAAATACTCCTCCAAAGTGTTTGTTCTCCTTTCCCACCAAAGGATTTTGTTAACCAAGTTATCCTAGGAGAACAAGAGGTAAATCAAATTGGTTGAGGAAACAACAACAAGGACAAGATAGATTGAAAAAGTAAAGGCTTTGGATACAAGAAGAAGGAGAGGATAGCGCAGCAAGGAATTAAAGCTGTAGCAAAGGAGTCGGTAATACTCTTCTTCTTGTTTATGTCTATTATTATCCTTATACCATATCATGTATAGATTGGCTTAATGATTTGGATATATTGCTTCCACTGCAAATAATATTTCTAAAAGGTTTTGAAATCCACCAGTTTTCCAAAAATGGCATTCTTCTTTTTCCGATCCAACAACACCATCTAATCTGGTGGGCAACAAATTTCATCTAACATCCTTTTCACCTTCTCTAACCAAAATTTAACTCTTTCAAATTCTTCTAGAGATGTTTCGGTAAATTCTTCAGCTTCATACTTTTATAGCTAAACAATCAGAGCCTTGGGTGTGATCGTATGATGTAATAACATCATCATGTCTCGCGACAGCTTAACCAAAGCCTCCCCCTTAGCTGAAGTTGGAGGAGGTGGCACTTCAGCTTCACCTCGATTGACCCCAAAGGGTCCTGATATAGATGGATGAGATCACGCAGGATTATTACTCTTCGCAACCTCGTCAATGGCTTTATGAGATCTTTCCATACTCAAATCTAAAACCAAATCGTGGGACAAACCATATTAGATCAAACACAACTCTTATATCCACGTACAAGCAATAGTTAAGAACTAGTTAAACCAAAATCACTTAAACCATATTCTGATACCAAACAATGTAACACCCAATTACCCCTAGGAGGATATGCAAATGCTACACAAAATGAACCAAACGTACCAAACATTTCAAAGCATTCTCATAAACTCAAGCCATATACCTTACCTTTCATTAGAAGTTTTTAAACAGAACATATCAGACATATTGTACTTATCCAAATACATGCCACAATGTTAAAAACCAACTTATATTAAGGCTACTACAACCCATTTATAAGATATTACAAACCATATCCACAAATATACAAAATGTCTAATTACACTAATTATAACCCAAAAATAACTCAAAAACAAAACAAACTAAACATTTCTAATACAAAACACATTCTTCTTAGCCATTGTCGTTATCTTTGTCCTAGACTTAAACCTTCTTATCAGGACCTGCACAGAGGCAAAACCACCGTGCTAAGCATAAAGCTTAGTGGGGAATAAATAAACAAGACATAAACTATCGATTTTTTCTAATAGTCGCTTAACATTCACATATATTGAATCATATCATATCATAACAATCTTTACTTGTTCATATTAAAGACCAATCTAAAAATTATGTGTCTCAGAAAAAATTATGATTCATCAATATAAAACTTTCTTACATCGAAACAAAAATCATAAATATCAAAACATAATGTACATGTATTATAATTGAATATCAAAATAGGATATAGCTCTTTTATATTATAATATGTTTTGTATCAAATAAGAGCTTATCTTGTATTAGATCATAACTTCTTTATATCAAAACTGAACTTGTATCAAAATACAAAACAAGATGACCTGGTAATCCTTTTTAGAGAAGCGGGTAATAGGACCAGAACATAAGATACCATGATTGGTATCTTAGAAACAGAAGAGACTTATGTCTCAAAATCAAGGGACATCATAGTGTCTATAATTAAGGGACATCATAGTGTCAATAATCAGGGGACACCGTAGTGTCAATAATCAGGGGAGACCTTAGTGTCAAGTTATAGGAGCACCTACAGACCCTTCTAAGCATGCCTATTTACCTATAACTAGGACTTGGCAATTTTTAAACAAAACATTTACATTTCAGAATCCTCATGTAAAAGTTATATTGCAAAACATATGACTTTATTTCATTTTGCTCAACTTGAACGTATTCATTTACATTTGATCAAAGTCAACATGCCTTATAAATATAAGCATTTGCAATAATGCACCAATGGATACATTAAGTAATTACATTTTACATGTACTCACCTAAGTTCCCAATTCACAAACATTCATAACTAACACATCACTTATATCATTTAAATCACATTTGTGTTCATAAGTATACTTCATTTCTTTAATAACTTCTAAGTTCTAAATTAGACACTTTGATATCAAAATAATACCTTCCATAAGTTATTACCTTAGCTAAAAATCCAAAACCTATTCAACCTTTTACAAATTAATCTAATCTCAAACTAGGTTCATTACAAACACTAATCAACTTTAATTATACCAATGTAAGGTATATTATCCTACTATGGTTCAACAATTACATAAAACAAAGATTAAGGCCTTGCCTATGATCGTGGGGTACATTTGCACGATTGTGATAATAGCTAATGTATCTACCCACGATCGTGGGATGAGTGCCACGATCGTGGCTTGACTATTATCCTACGAAGTCCAAATCCAAACATCTTTTTTCAAAAATCCAAAACACCAACATGACAATCTCGAAATCATGCTTCAAGTAAACCTCAATTACATGCCAACTCCTTATTAATTTCATACCTAATTTTAACTGAAAATCACTAATTTATTAGCTCATAAACTGTAACATCTCGTTACTCATATTAAGGCTAGAATAGTAAATATGAGAGATTATTGAGAGATTAGAAAATGCATTTCATGTTCATGCATAATATGACATACACATACATGTGAATGTAGATATTTTTACACATGAAAATGATTGTAGTCATTGACATTATGAGTATAATTGATTATATATGTGGAATGTGATTTTATTGAGAATTATGGTTTATTTGTATTAAAAATTGATTTGGAGAGTGTATTTGCTGATTTAAAATTTTTGGAGAATTTTAGGTAAAATTTCCGAAATTGTTGGATATTATTGAATTAGGAAAAAAATTGCCACTTGGCAAGTAAATTGATGAATGGAAATAGAAATGAGTTAAATGATATTAAAGAATTTTATAGATGACTTTAGAATTTGTGAGAAGATGTTATTGAAAATTTTAGTGATAATTGGAATAAAAAGACGATAGTTATGGGACTAGTTCAATAAGAACTTAGTTAAAGTCTTAGATGTTAGATAAGTGACAACTATCACTTGTCTAGCTTAAGTTTTAACATACAATTACTTTGAAAGACCAAGTCACATTTTTCTTACCTTTGAAAGGCCAAGTACTGCACTCTCGTCTTCATCTTCTTTGTAGCTTTCTTCTTCAAGTTTCTTCATTTATACAAATTTTTTCATCAAACCTCCACCAAAGTTAAACCTTGTCTTCATTTATCTTTTGCTACTCCCAGCTTTGTTGTTCTTTAATTTGCCTCAAGAAAAACCGAAACCTGCCAACCTCATAATGATGTACGTAGTTACATGAGTGATTAAGGTTTCTTGAGTTTTTGAAGATTTTGGAGTTTTATCAAGTAAGTATCTTGTTAATCCTTTAGAGTTGTGTGGTTATGAAACAAAAATAGTGATTTATTTATATTTCATATTCATAAGAAAAATAGACTTTTTTAATGTTCACCATGAAAATAGGATGAAAATGTGGATGACTTGATTTTCCAAATTTGAGGATAAAAATGTTATAAGAGGTTGTAGAAATGATTTTTAGAGTTGAAAGATCAACAAAAATGTGTATGAGAGTAATGCAGAAAATTTTTAGGAGAAAAGTTGACATATGCTCTATTTTTCTTCACTATGTGTACGTAAGTTTTTGAGTGTTTTAAGAGATATTTTAAAATGGGTTTAGGGTTAAGGAAGAGGTGTAAGATGATGTTCTGATATAGGAAAGTGATATAAAATGAAAGTTTGAGAAGAAAAATGAAGATTATGTAGGGAATAAATATGTAGAAAATGTGAAGAATATGAACGAATTTTTCTGTTTTCTGTTTGAGTTTTAATTAAGGATTTTGGCTTTTCTTGTGGATTATTTGAGTTAAATGGAAGCCGAAAATAGGGTAGATATAAATTAGAAATGTTAGATTGAGAAAAAGAAAAGAAGAAGATGAACAAAATGTAGAAAAATGAAGGAAAGTGCAGGAAATGAAGAACATGCATGGAGAATTTTCTAGTTTTAGATATTTTGTGTTAATTATGGTTTTTAATATGTTTAAGAATGTGTTGAGCTAAATGGGAGTTGAAACGGTGAAATGAAAATGGAGAATGTACAAAAAATTAAAGTGTAGGAAAAATGAAAGATGAAAACACAGAAATGAAAAAGATGTGTGAATATATGATGTTTTTGAAATTTGGTGTTGATTCTTGGTTTTTGATCTATTTTGAATGTGTTAGGTTGAATGGAAGTCAAAAATGGGGTTAAAATAAGTTAGAGAAGTTGGTTTAAAAGAAAAGAAAGAAGAAGAAAATTTTAGAGTTTCAGAAGAAGAAGGCGAAGCACAATCGTGCTTCTACACGACTGTGACTTTCTGCATGCAACTGAAAACTCACGATTGTGCTCCTGCATGATCGCGACTTATATAAAAGAGGGACTGTTTTGAACATCCCTTTTTCTTTTGATCACAACTTCTTCTCCCAACCTCCAAATGTTATGGTAGTCAAACCAACATATTCAAAACACACTGTTCTACATCTCCACCAAAAATTATGATCATTTGGGAGAGACTGAGTGATAAATTTGGTACAAAAATGATGAATAGTTCTGGAAAATTTATGAATGGAGTATTTTCATTAAAAACGCTTCAATAATTTGGGAATATATTGATTTGTAGTTTTCTAATTGGAATGATTATTGATTTATGTTAAACTAGAGACATAGGACTATAATTTTCTTGAAGAAGTTGAATTTTAATTCTATCTCTAGGAATCCAAAATCTAACTTGAAGTTTGGTATAGAATATTGTTACAATTGAAAAATAGTCCAAATTATTTAGAGTATAACTTTTGGAATACTGAACCAAATTGAATGACCTTGGTGTCATTAGAAACTTAAGACAATTGGGAACATTTTTCTAGAAGAAAGTGTTACCAAATTACTTTATTTTCATTATCAAATTGATCACGCACAGTAGACTCAAAAGTGTGTTTAAGGCAAAATCTTAATTGACCAAGTGAGTTATGAATTTCAATTTTAATGACTTTATTAAGGTATAAAACTAAGTACAAATTATACTTAGGTGAGTTTCAAAATATGAATGTTTACGTGACGAGAATAATAAAATGATACCTGAGATTGTCATGAACATGCATTGCGCATATTTCATATACATAAATGTGCATCAATGAATATTTATGAAATTATGCAAAACTGTGATATGTATATGTATTGCATATTATAGAGAAGCAACTAGAATGTCAATATCCAGACGTTGCCAGAACTTCTAAGCATTAGTTTTAGGAGTAACTTGTGAGTAACCTAGACGATTTCACTAAATTAATTGTTTGCTTTAAAATATATTTTGAATGATGATATGAATGTGATTTGATTATGTTGATACCGGATAATGAAGGTTTGAGACTTGATGCATGAATGTAATATTGAAGTGCTACTTGTAGGTGAATGTGATAAAATAAGTGCTTCTTGACATGATTGTTTGAATATGATAGATGCATTCCATACATGAATGCATGACTAAATAATAAGTGTTTGAGTAACCACCAAAAATGAGCTTAAGGCTCTAAATGTGATTAAGAGTCAAAGGCTCACAATGTAAAATGAGCCCCGTATCCTCAACAGATACGAGATAGTATAAATTATTCCAGCATCTATAATGCATATGGAATAGTTTAGGCACTCGGTCACAACAACGTAATAACTGGAAAAGAGTCACATGAGCATTTCATATACATTGTTATACGTATGTTGACTGATTGAAATGTAGGTTGTCTTACCTTTAAATGAGAAGGTGATATGTGTTAATTTATGCAAAAATGAAAAGATGTGAAGTATATGTTACATGTGTGGTGTGTTGCATGAATTGAGTGAACCATCAATGATGGTTACCTCATTGAGTTCACAAAACTCACCAAAATTGCAACATTGATTTTTTCAGGACCTAGAGAGAGGAGATTAACTACTAAGAGACACTATGAGAAGTATAGTCTTGTACTTTTAGGAAGAAGAAGAAATGGCTCAAAGTTTGGTTAGCTAGGATTAATATTAGATAGTCTTTCTGTGTAATTTCCTCTTTTATGTAGCATATTTTGTAGTAGGATATGATGATGTACATATATGGGTGTTTAAAAGCTATAATGTAAATACGCTCGGATTTATGAAATGGAATGAGGAAAATTTGGTTTTAAAATACTATAAATTTGGACATACTGCCTCTCCTTCTTTCATATCAACCTTCCACCTCAACTCAACCTACATACAATCCCTTATTGGTTAAATGTTCCCCAAAACCTCATAACTTTAAACCCCAATGTATTCCCAATTCTCCTATCTGTTGCAATTTACTATCTATGGAAAGAAAGGAATGCCCGGGCCTTTAAAAATCAAGCTATGGCAGTGGATGGCTTGAAAGCCAGGGTGATCACCCTAGTAAAGGAGCTACTCAGAGTAAACACCGAGGGAAGGCAACGGTAGGAGAGGCTTTTAAAATTACTAACATCTTTTATGCAGCTTTTGTTTCAGGTCAGAGCAAGGAAATTTAGGGAAGCAGGAAATAATTGCTCATCCCATGGATGGAGAATATAGCCAGTCATCTTCACTTCGAATTCCATCTTCAGCAGTAGTTAGTCATACCTCCTTAGCAAGGAATCAGCACAATCAACCAATTACATTGCATCAGCAGGAGCAGATTCGAGTGGAGAAGATGCCTCTAAACCACCAACACAAGCAGCAAAGTCGACAGTACACATTAAGACAGGTTGAGAGGATAGCTATCCGAACTATAGATAGCTTCTACTCTCCTTCACTATGCAGAATTTGTAGGTTCCCAAGGGGATATACGCTTTATAGTGACATTCATTGGCTCTCATGGTTTTTAGTTCAAAGTTGAATATAGGTATGGACAATCTACCCAAAGAAAGCTTGGTAGACTCAATAGTTCAGCAAAGACAAAGCAAGCAACAAAGACATTGATAGTTAACAAAGCCGTACACACCTACTAACTCATCATATACATTTCTGGGCTGTCAATATTGGTCTGTGTTGTCCTAATTTTTCTTGTTGTGCACCTGGACATTATAGTGGGTATACTGGTGTAATAGGTTGCGTTTGATTTTTTAGATAGGCGAGTTCAATTAGAAGGACAGTAGCATCCACTATGTTAGACTTGTTGTGGATAGGAGTCAAGAAGTTAGGCCTTGTGAACCCTTTTGGTTGCTAAGGGAAGTTGGTGTGGACCACTAGCTATGTACATACCTTTATTATTTTTTGTATAAAATTATTTTGATTTACCAAAAAAAAACTTTGTCGATGATGTCTTATAAGAGAATAAAGATAGATGATGCCATGTTAAGTGATTTTAATGACTGCTCTAGCGCGCCATTATCATAAGTTATATACTAGAATGTCCTCCAAGTGTTCTAGTATGTACCTACAGTAGTGGGGTGCTACAATTGGGTGGTATCAGAGCATGGTTTGGCATCCATAGGGACAAGTAGAGTCTAGGAAAGTGTCTAGAAAGAAGAGGTCCAGTGAGATTTAGAGTGGTTCAGGCAGAACATTCAGTAAGAGCCAAAACTGAGCGCTTAAACCACCGACTGGATCAAGATAGTCAGGATTTAGAAAGAGGGTTGGTTTTGTACAATCTGGTAGTGGAAGAGGCAAAATGTAGAGTCAATTACCCCCTTGTACAATCTGGCAGTGGAAGCTAGAGATTGTCTGGAGCTTGCCTTAGATGCCGCTCCTTTGACTACCAGATTAGACATTGTCCTATTGTTATGGGAACCCATTCTAGTATAAGAGGGGGATTAGTAAGTGAAGCTACCATCCAATAGAGTCGAGGTAGTGGGTTTGGATAGAGAAGTCGTGGGAGAGGCATAGTGAGCCCTGGGAGTCCTTCTGACAGGACTGAGGTGTAGAGTTGCCAATTGCAGTCCCAAGCTGGAGTCTATATTATAACCAGATAGGAGGCTCAGGACTCTCCAAATGTACTTGAAGGTGCGTTACTTATTTATGATCATGAGGCAATTGTATTGCTAGTTCTAGGATATACGTATTCCTTTATCACACCGCATTTGGCATCTAGGTTGTATTATGATAGAGAGCTATTACAACATGGATTAGAGGTGAGTACACTGATAGGTAGTACTATAATTACAAGAGAAATCTACAAGAGATCTTTGATTTGGATTGAACAAGTAGAATTGGAGGCAAACTTGATTATACTACAGTTGAGAGAGATAGATATTATCCTAGGCAACGATTGGCTCACTACTCATAAGGCTATCATGAACTGCTATACTAAGGAGGTGGTATTAGAATCTCCTAGTTAGCCGAGAGTAGTTTTTAGAGGAATTAGTCAAGTAGTGCTAGCCTGGTTGATATCATTTATAAATACATTGAGATTGATGCAAGGAGGATGTGAGGATTATCTAGCCCACATCATTGAAACTAGAGTTGAGTAGAATGTGCAGGACATTCCCGTGGTTACGGAATTCCTAGATGTGTTTTCTGCCGAGTTATCTAGTTTACCTCCAGATCGAGAAACAGAGTTCATAATTAACTTAGTTCTGGGTGCTACTCTTATATCCGTTCCTCCATATAGCATGGCACCTAAGGAACTAAAGGATTTGAAGGCTCAGCTACAGGAGTTGCTAGAAAAGGGTTTCATTAGGCCTAGTGTTTCGCTTTGGGGAGCTCTAGTTTTGTTTGTAAAGAAGAAAGATGGGACCTTAAGGTTATGCATCGATTATAGGCAATTGAATCAGGTGATAGTGAAGAACAAGTACCCGTTACCTAAAATTGATGATTTTCTTGATGAGCTATAGGGAGCTTAGGTATTCACTAACCTAGATTTGAGATCGGGGTACTATTAGTTCAAGATAGCAAAGGCTGATGTACCTAAAAGTGCATTCCGGATTAGGTATGGACACTTCGAGTTTTTAGTAATGTCATTTGGGTTAACTAATGCCCTGGTAGCATTTATGACCTTGATGAATAAGGTGTTTCGACCTTACCTAGACCACTTTATGATAGTGTTTATTGATGATATTTTGGTGCATTCAAAGAATAGAGAAGAGCATGCTAAACATTTAAGAGTAATACTACAGATTATGAG
This sequence comes from Erythroxylum areolatum, assembly GCA_024520975.1. Taxonomy (NCBI): domain Eukaryota; kingdom Viridiplantae; phylum Streptophyta; class Magnoliopsida; order Malpighiales; family Erythroxylaceae; genus Erythroxylum; species Erythroxylum areolatum. The sequence continues at coordinate 3,308,045 of JANIJH010000009.1, read as the reverse complement.
GGAGAAACAACTGTATGCCAAATTCAATAAGTGTGAATTTTGGCTAGATCAAGTAGTGTTTCTGGGACATATAGTGACTGGACAAGGCATACAGGTGGATCCAAAGAAATTAGAGGCAGTAATGAATTGGGAAACTCCGATAAATGTGTCTGAAATCTTAAGCTTCTTAAGATTGGCTAGATATTACTAAAGGTTTGTCGAGGGGTTTTCTTTAATGTCAGCCCCTTTGATAAAACTTCTAAGGAGGAATATAGTTTTCAAATGGAATGAGGAATGTCAAAAGATCTTTGAGGAGCTGAAGCATCGGTTAACTACGACACCTATGTCATCGAGAAATGGAGGAAACGTTGTAACACCCCACTCCCGCATGACCCAAACCCGACATCGATGGAGATATCTGAGTTCGTGCCTTGTGAGGGTGACGTGCTACATCACTTAGTCAAAACTCAGTAAAAAAATTTTTTGAAACACTCACATACTTTGTATATATTATGCAGAAAACAATTTACATACAATCATTAATATGTACATTGGCCGCGGGGGCCCTTTTCATGAATGCAATTTAGTTCAGTCTGTTAACTTTACAACATGACCCAATCATTTGTACAAAAAATTCAGAAAGTACAATTTTTTTCTTAGACACTAAGGCAGACACGAACTGATCCCGACTTCTTCTAGCATTATACGCCCGTTGCCTAACGGGGTA
>JANIJH010000009.1:3258663-3272894 GCA_024520975.1 Erythroxylum areolatum | reverse complement strand
CAATTTTTATCAAGTAGAATGGAAATGATTTACAAACCTAAGATCAGGACACCCATAGGCTTAACTTGTCTGCTTTATAAATCTGTAATTGGATATGAATATTCTTAAAAAGCATATGTTCAAAGAGATATTCTCTGTTTGTACCAGATTGGAATATTGCTTTTTCCTTCCTTGTTTTGCAGTAGCAGAATGGGCAGCATCTCCAGCATTCACTACCTGGATTATAAAGAATGCAGACCGAATTCAACTCCTTCCAAGTGATTGCAGCTCGAAAGAAACAGTGGAAGTGAATCAAACTCTAGTAGAGAGAATCATGTCAGGAGTGGTAAAAGGTTTAGCTTGTTTACGTGGTAACAATCAGGAATAATTTGGTTTATATCATACAAAATTGGAAGGCATTGTATATGTGAATCAGACACAAGGAAGCAGTAGCCAGATTTTAATACAACACTAACCTTTAAGTTTTTTGCAAGTGATTGTTTTCTGAACTAGCCATTGTAATACGAAGCTTAAGTGTACTTTATGACATCCAAGATAATAAGGTAGAATTTGGGAATAGTAGTTGTGGCAATTGACAATATTTTCTTAGCTATAATGACTGCATTCTTATACAATTATTATTATGGACTAAGGAATCAAAATGGATGCTTGTTTGGATGTTTATTCCTAGTTTGCGTAATTGTTTCAAAGTAAACTATTTGGATGCTTTAACCTTCTTATTTCAACATTTTGATTGGTCTTACTGTAATTACCATAACCTTCTGTCTCTGTGATCCAACAAAATTTAAGCAGTAGTTTAGTTATAAAAAGGCAAAGGCTCACCATACTTAATGAAGTTAGAATTTAATTTTGGTATAAGATTTTGATATACTAAAAAAATTGAAGAATTATTAAATAAATAAAATTCATAAATAATATTGAATAGTTATTAATATAATTGTAGAAAAAAAATGAAAAAATAATAAAAAATAATACAAATAATAATAAAAACGTCGCGGAAGACATTCCGCGGCGTTTCTAAAAACATCGTAGAATGTCTTCCGTGACGTTTTTTTGGAAACGTTGCGGATTCCTTCATATTCTGCGGTGTTTTAAAAACGTTGCGGATTGTCCAACTTTTTTGTGACGTTTTACACAACGTCACAGAATGTAGGTATTTTTCGCGATAGAAAACTTTTGCCTACACCACATCTTGCGATATTTTTTGTGATATTTTTTAAAACGTCGCAAATATTCTTTTGTGATATTTTTAAGGCCTTTTGTGATATTTTTTAAACGTCAAGACTTATTTTCTTATAATGCGTGCCTTCAGTGCGTGCCTCTGGTAAAATAAAAAGAGTAACAAGGAGAAGTAAAAACGGAAGGGTGATAGTAAATAACCGCGAAGAGTAAGATGGCACGTGTAAATCCACGCCTGGTAGTGGGAATGTCACAGCACACACAATACGGATGATCATCGTTCAGCCGTTCCCTTTGTAGTAGTACAGCGCCGCCTTAGTACGGACACAGCTGGCGGAATGTGTGTTTGTCTTATATACAATCAATACGTGTCCTTTCATCTCTTCTCCTTTTATTTAATAAAGAAGGAAACTTCACTCCCTTCACCTCCACCTCTGCCTCTGCCTCTGCCTCCCAAGAAATGGATTCTGATGGCTCTCTCTACACTCTTATTTCTCCTTCATTTTCATCCTCTTCTTCCTCCTCCTTCACTACTTCTTCTACTGGTACTACTATTCCTCTTCCTCCTTGTTTGGAGAATCCCAATCAGAACTACAACCCCAATCTTTCAACTCATTCTTCTTCATTCTCCTCTTCCTCCAACTACAACAGCGTTCTTGCTTCCCTCCAGTCTTCTTCTTATTCATCTTCTCACAAACGCTCGCCTCTTGTTTTGCCCAATGCCAACTTCAACTTCAACCACCGCTCCAGCAGCAAGAGAACTCGCCAGAGAATCAGCGACAAGACTCGCTCGCTACTAAAGCTTATGCCCTGGGACTCCAACATGGATACTGCTACTCTCTTCCATCAAGCCTACAAGTACGTCAGGTTCCTGCAATCCCAGATTCTGGCCCTCCACTCCATGCCTCTTCACTCCACTTTCACTGTCTCCTCTGACAACAGCCCCAACTCTGAGTTTGGGATTTTGGGGATGTTGAACAGGCAGCAGTTGTTACAGGTTTTGCTGAACTCTCCCGCAGCTCAAACCATGTTATACTCTCACGAGTTATGTGTCTTCTCTGTTGAGCAGCTGATTCTATTTAACAAGTTGAGGGTCCTACAGCCCCGCATGTCATCTGCTTTGGCTGAAACTCCAGCTCTTAATTAACCATTATCCATTTCTTAGATTCGATGAGATTACTACTAAGCACTATGTACCCCCGTATTTGCTTATGTTGTGTTATTGGCGAATCGAGAAGGACAGAGTTTTACATGCAAGTCTCAGTATATAACCAGTGTTTTCACATTCGGATATTATCTATTTATTTGTTTAGAAAAACAGTGATTTGGTTATTACATGTCTTCCTCTCTCGTCTTATCTTTGTTGAAGGATTTGAACTTCATCGACTTTCATATTTCATTATTTTAATTTAATGGGAATATTCTGTTGGATTTAAATATAGATATAACTGGTGTAGATAATAATATTATTACCTTGTATAGTGAAGTTTGCAGTTGTTTTTGAAATCGCGTACGACTGACAATGTTGTATTAAATATTTATATCATGATGTCATCAATTGTAAGTGAAAAAAACATGATATCTACAATTTCAAAAGCATATTCATGTATGCCAATAAGTACACCATGTAATATCAAATTAGTGAAGGAGGATTTCGAATGGTTTATGATGGTAACATAGAATATCGATTATATTATCAACTTACTGTTTGAATCATCTAAGAAAGGCTATAAAAAGTTTTAATTGAGGTTAGACATAGAACAGGGTATTTTTTATTCCAATAGTTTACACATAAGGAACATGCTAAGCAACTTTCATTTATAATATCCAAAATTTCAAAAGTAAGAAGTTAATTTTTAGTAAAGGTTAGTCCTACAACAAAGTGTTCTTTCTTACTCGAGTTTACACCTAAGAGATGCCAAGAAGTTTTCATTTATGATATTCATAATTTACAAAGTAACAACAGAATGTAAATCAAGTTCGACTTGCATTTAAAGTCGAATATGATTACCTTATGCTCTTTGTATCCCTCTTAGTAGATAAGATAGATGAAATGATACCATTTTCACCATTCCATTGCTATCATCTTAGTTGAAAGTCAATTTCAGTATGAGAATCAAATTCGATAGTAATCAATCTTTGTGAGCTACCTAACTTTATTATCTAGACATTTTGCACTTATTGTGTATATATGAAAATAAAAAAAGGGAATTAGTGTTTGTTTAATTTCAAAACATACTAGAACTTAGTTTAATAATTTTATTATGTTACATGGTACTCATTTGAGCCAGTTGACTTATTAAAGTGTACTTCACATCTATTAACCCTTCTGTTTTTTTTTTTTTTGTATATCTGCCACTACCTTTGTGTTATGTGCATGCATTATATTAGTTGATGAAGTGTGAAATAATGGTAACACTTAGATTCCCTATTTTCTTCTTCCACTTATTATATTTAAGGGAGTATTGGAGACAATATTTTGATTACTCAAGAGCTTTTTTAAGAATTACCATAATGAGAAAACAATTAGAAGTTGTGCATTAAAGATATCTTTCACCAAGATGTTTGACTTTTTATACTAAAAGTTCTTATTCAGCTCACTGTATGCTATTGGCTTTGTCATTAAATTCATCAATTAGATAGGGAAGTGCTTCTCTTCTGCCTTGTTGTCAATTTTAGTGAATGGAGAACCAATAAAGTTTTTTAAAGAAGATAGAGGACTAAGGCAGGGTGATCCTTTATCACCTTACTTATTTGCCTTTAGTATGCATATTTTCTCTAAATTAACAAAGCTAAACATTTATAAGGAACCAATGTTCAAATTTCACTATAAGTGTAATAAGTTAGGCCGTCACCCTCTCTTTTCCAGATGAATTGTACTCTTTTGAAGGGCTACTTTTATATCAATTAAATTTTTGATCAATTTTTTAGAGCTCTTTAAATCTTTATCATGTTTGTGTTTTAACCCAAATAAGAGCTATTTCTTTTTATCTGCTAATTCCAATGTTGATGCAAGTCTTCTAACAATCTATAAAGGTATCCACATCAACAACTTCCTTTATAATATCTAAGGGTCTCGATTTCCACAAAGAAGTTTTCATATTTAGATTGCTCTCCTTTTATTAACGCCATTAGAGAAGGTTGAGTAACTGGTGTAATAGGGCTTTCTCATATGGTGAAAGACTCTAACTCCTAATCTCTGTTTTAAGTAATCCTCATATATACCAGTACTTACATTTAATGCTTCTTAAAGAAATTATGAAAACCATTAACAAAATGCCCAGAGACTTTCTTTAAAATGGATTGGAAAGTAAGACCAAATTACCTAAAGTGAAGTGGTCAAATGTTTGTTTATCTAACGAAGGTGATGGCTTAGGGGTCAGTTTAATTAAAATTTTTATCAAAGTCCTCTTTATCAAAAGATTATAAGGTATGTAATAATAAATAAGCACTATGTGTGAAGAGGATTCATCTTTGTTTCTTAAAATAGGAAAGTATTAGGTCAGTTAAGCAAAATTCCAATAACTCCCTTTAAGATAGGTGCTCCTCACAAGGGATTTAGTGCATCCATCTATCAAGCATACAATAGGAGATGGTAGACATGCACTCTTTTGCGTTGATAAATGTTATAACATGGGAACCTTATACAAGTTACAAGACTTCTAAACACTCAGGGCAATAATCCCTACAAGTACTAAGGTGCAAAGCTCACTATACTAGATGATTCAAGGAAATGATGAAAAAGTTCCCTCAATATTCCTTATCTCGTCATACATGATTTTATCCATTGAATGTAAGAAAGAGCAATGAAGTTCACAAATTCTTCATACAAGAAACTCTTATTAGTATATCAAAAACTATTAGTGTAAACTGGTATAAGACTGTAGCCTTATTTTGTCTAACTCTTTTATATTATGGCTTGTTGTTAAGAGGAAACTTAGGATTAAGGATGCACTGAAGTTCCTTTAAGTAGACACAAAATGTGCTTTATGCTAGATTGCTGATGAAGACCTAGACCACCTATATTTTAATTATAGGTTCTCCTATATTTTGTGGAGTCATACACTATAAATGTTTCCCCTTCATTGTAACTTCTTCAATTAAACCAATATAATATATTGGGTATCTAAGTTCAAATCCAAAAAAAGGGCTAGAGGATGTTTATATTAGAATTTGTAACATTGATTTATTGTATATGGAATGAAGGAAACCTGAGGATGTTTGAAAATGAAGAGATCACTATTGAAATTGCTATTTAAAAATTATTACAAAAAAATTAGAGCTATTGAATTACTAGAGACCTTACAAGAATCATCAGCCTTGAAAATACAAATATGTGGCAACTTTAGTATTTTCCTACTATATTTCATAAAGAGAAGCCTATTTGTACTAAATGTTGTTCCAATCTCACTTTATTCAATTCTTTTAAATCTTTTGAATTGTAAACTTAGCAGCTCTTTAAACTTTCCTAATAAAAATCTTTATTTATCTTTCAAATATCAACCATAACCTAAGATTATACGAAACATTTGATTGTTTTCATCCCTTCCTATGACATCCAATAATTATCCTTGTATATTCTCTTAAATAAACAATCATCTAGTCTTATTATTAGTATATAACCTTAAATCTAACCTTTTAATAAGCATTGAAATATATAGATCATTTTGTAAACAATTTTTTACCTTCCATATTGTATCTTGTTCTTCACTTTCTCATTATACCCCAATAGTTTGGTAAATTTAGCCATGTAATACTTATGCATCATATTGATGATAGTTTCTTATATTCTTTTGAAACTATTGAAACTAACATCTAACTTTAACCCCTTTCTAGATATGGCCTTTAAGTTGGCAATCTTATTGTTTGGTTATGACTTAATCTTCTCCTTATATTATGGTCTTATCCATTTAGATGTAATGAGATTGTTAAAGTTAGTGGTCGTACGAGTGTGTGTTGTTTCATATCTTTCCATGATAAAATTTTCATTTCTCTTGATACTTCCAAAAACTAATCAATTAGGATCCAAATCTAACTCTCAACTAAGACTTATTATTTTTTTGTACTTTAACCCCAAGCTCTTTATCTAAATCGACGTCCTTGTATACATCTTTATATCCTTTTTCACTTTTATACTGTTTAATATTGTTAGTCACTGTCTCATCTCCACCTTCATTACTAGCTACTTCATCTTCATTTCTTTTCTTATACTTCCTCTCCTTTTAGTTTGATCTAACATCTGAGACATATTTTCCACTTTTGTATTCCATGTTAAATAATAGTTCAATTCCACCAAACGCATTTTTAGTAGCATAAGTAATCATACCACCTTCCTCACCATTAATGTTTGCATCCTCATCAACACTAACATTAACACCATCAGTAGGTACACAATCAATAGAAATATGCTCACCACATATGCCCAAAGTCACGCCTTAAGAACTAAATGTCTACTCCTTTTTTCTGTTATTAGTGGTAATGTATGTATTATATTTGATTTTTGTTTTCGTTGTTTGACAACAAACAAACTCATATTTTTTTAGTAATTCATAAATAAATTTCAAACTTTATTAATTTTTAACATTAGTCAAAACTATTAAATATGTGATAGCCCATTCCTACACTTAAGGATTTATTGGTAGATTGAGTCATATCATGTGAGAATATATGAAGAACATTCCATTTGCATGCATTATATTTGCATACACACATTAATCATGATTTACAGACATTGTAAAGATAGTATATGCACTCAATTGACATATCTCGGGGTATGAAAGATTTTAAATGATTATGACACAATTGTGTTAGATATGTCATGAATCTTGTTTGGTGGATTATAATTAGTGAATTGGGAAATTATTGACATAATTGAGTAGTTGATAAAGTGGTGTGTGCACCTAAATTTAGGAAAAATGTTAAAGAGCAAGAAGAAATGATACATGGACATTTGGGTAGATTAGACCTATGAAATGGTGACATGTGGCATTGGGAATGAGTGAAACGTGGCTAAGCTAATTGGATGACAAATGGCATGAATACATGAGTGACAAGAGGTCTAGGAAACCAAAGTGGACCAAACATTAGGTGACAATTGGAAGCATGAGAAGAAGACACATGGTATAGCCCTCTACTTGACAAGTGTTACACCATATGTCCCACCTCTCCACCACGCACTTGTACCCCAAGAATTTCGCACTTAAAAGACCATATTTCTTTATGTTTTTGGTCTTATGTTTTCTACTTCATTCCCTCATCAATGACATCCTAACATAACCTCCCAAAATCTTGAGTTTTGTCAAATTTAGTAGCCTACATCTTATGGTAGGAAACCCTTTGTATTCCATCTTATTCCTGGAGTATATTTGAATATTTGAGAGGCTTGATTAGCTTGTTAATTGAGGAGACTTTGGGTTGAACAATTAAGTGGTTGATTGCCTTATTATGTTATATATGAGCATAACATACTTGATGATTGATTAGAGATGAATTGCATATTAGGTTGATGATGAAGTGAGCTTGAAATTTGATGAATGAATTGGTTCTATTTTTGGTACATGGAAACCCTAGGTTATAAGTTGTTTTATGAACGAATTAGATTGATGTATGACGTGTGTTGAAGGTTAGTTTATGCTAAAGAAAAGTACTTGTGTAGTATTCTTGAAGTGGGAAAAGAACTAGGGTTATATGTATAATAGTAAATGGATGTTGCTACCTTGTTTTGATGCTTAAAGGATAAATTGTATAAGAAATACCATTTGATTGATTTTGAATTGGAATTAGAGATAAATTGATGAGGAATTGAAGTATCTTTAAGATATAATTGAGGTATAATTGATGAGCTATCATAAAGGTGTTAAATTTGGAAGAAAGGTTGAAGGAAAGTGAAGGTAAACTTTCGGTTCACCTATCCCATGATCTTGGGAATTGTATGGTTCATTCCCATGAATGTGGAAATGATTGGAAGAGAGAGAAATGCGTATTTTGTGTTCTTGTTGAACCATATAAGGATAAGACACTATACATTGATGTATTTGGACTTGATTGGAACTTGAAATGAACTTAGATTAATGTGGGATTGATTGGTTAAAAGATTGATAAGTTTAGGTTCTTAAATGATGTTATAACTTAAGGATTGGGTTGTTTAATATCAATGTGTAGGAATTTGGAAAGTATGAGTTATTAAGGATATAAAGATGTTTTTATGAATATAGATGGGATCCAAGGGATGTGAACAAAGTGAATTAGATATGAATGAATGAGAATTGGGAAAATTGTGTGAATGTATAATATTAGGAAAGGATTGTTGATTGTATAATTGAAGAATTGAGAGTAATAAACCCTTCCTAAGACATAACCTAATTGCAAAAAAGTTATGTACAACTATCATGTTTGCATCATCAAGACTTGTGTCTATGGATGCATACCTGGGAAAGTCAATTGAGCATGCATTGAACATGATACATATATATGTGCATGGTTGAACAATTTCATAAACTTAGTAATATGTGGATTATGTGTGTATTGTGTGATATAGAAACACAAGTTGACTAACAACATCTAGACATTTCCTGATCATCAAAGCAACAACTCACCTAGAGTATACTGTGAGTGACCTAGATGTTTCTCACTATACTTGAATTGTTCTTGATTAATTTTTACATATTAAACTATTACTGGTTTAATTGTGATAATTTCGGGCATCAATTGTCTGAAGAGATCATAATTCAAGATTGTATAGGAATTGCGTCCTGATTGTATATGAATGTGGGAAAAACGTGTACTTAATTAAATGTTGAACGCCAAACTTTGGTCCGATGATTGTGATAAATGAATGTGCACACTGAATGAAAGTGATTGATAGTACATTATGTGAGATGATGCATTTTATGACATTGATGTGCATGATCAGATAAAGGACTTGTGACTGGAGTGACCAACCTGAAAAGAACTTAAAGCTCAAAATATACACAAAGAGCCACAAGCTTAGTTATAAATGAGCCCGATATCCACAAAAGATATGGGTCAGTACCTAAAATAAACCTATTATCCACAAAGGATATGGGTCAGTACCTCAAATAAGCCTAGTATCCACAAAGGATATGGGGTAGTTGATAGGTACTTGGTCATAACAAAATAAAAAAATAAAAGTAGGTCTCATATGCATTACATATATATCTTTACATGTATCATATGAAAAGTTTTGAAAATTTATTGAATTGTGTTGATACAAGGAAGTACAATGTTTATATACATGTTGATGAGATGAATGATTAGATTATTCTAAAATGATTATATGAAACATTTGTTTTCATAATGTGTTTATCGAAATATATATATATTGTGATTCGGTATACACAGTTGGAAAATATGTTAAATGAGAGTTGATTCTAAATGACGTGATATACTTGTGAATTTGGTTATTGGTTGTAATATTTGTGTCCTGTGCACCCACTGAGTTCACAATCTCATCAAAATTGTAATGTTGATTTTCAGGTATTGAGGAGACCTAGATCCTAAGGCAAACTAGTAGCAGTCTAAAGTTGTTCATCTTAAGAATCTAGAATGGCTCAAAGGTCTAGTAAGCTAATTTTGAAGAGTTTAGTTAGAATGCTTTAGTCCAACATCCAAGTTCATGTTGTACATATCGTATAGGGTTGTGAACCTTCAAATGTTATGTGTTGAGTATGTATGAATTATGAGGGTAATGACACAATGAATGTTTATGCTTATGAATTAAATAGGAAGAGATTATCTTTTGAACATCTATGTCATGTATGATAATGCCTTGAATGAGACAATGTCAATGCTTTAACATGCCATTCCCATGGGGTGTGTGCTCGAATATTCCTAAGAATGTCGGGTATATGCCTTATAAGAGTAGTATTTTACAAAATATAACAATAAAATGCTCGAACTTATAATTTTGTAAAAATAGCTTACTGTTAACCTCGTAATTAACACCCTAATGCATATGTTTAACAAATAAAATAGTAGGAACATCAAAAGGTTCCATTGTAAAGCCAAAAGAGAAAGAGTATTAGAGCAAACATTGTTGTGGTTGAAGATGATGATTATCCTAATAGTCAAGCACCTACTTTTGCTTCACCTTTTGAGAGAAAGGTATCAAAATTACAATCTATTATATGTAGAAGCAAGAGCTCTTCTAGCGAGTTATTTGAGAGAATTTCAATTTTTGGAGATTGCAGTCTTGAGAATAGAATTGCAAAAGGATGGTAAGTCAAAACTCCATAATGCCTCTAACATGAAAGAGACAATCAGATGTGGAGGTACCTTTGGTGGGTTTATTATAATTTGTTCATTTTCATTGTCATTATCCTCATCTTATTGGGTATAATAACTGCTAATAATACAATAGAACTAATCTCATGACTGGAAACTAAAATGATCAAGACCTATCATATTTCTTTGCTCTAATAGTGTCCAAATATAAAGAAGAGCAATTTTAGAAGTATTTTATTGAATAATAGTCTAAACAATTATATCGCATTGGTAATCCAATTTTATATTTAATTCTCTAGTCCATTTCAGCAGGTAACCATTACTAAAAGCAAAGTCATGATGAGAATCAGATGATCTGTACGGTGCAGCGAGATCGCTCAATTTATAGGAACTAGAGTCACAAGTAGTTTTATGGATTTTGGGTGAGATTATAGTAGGTAGAGAGCTTGGAAACCCCAGTCCTTAATAAATAGGGAGGAGGGATTTGTTAGCCAAAACTCCATAAGTAAAGTAACCTTTAATAGAAAAATTCGAAGAACTAAATGCTACTAGGAGTTGGATTACTCTGTTTTACAATGAAATCCCCACTAAAATACCCCATGGTTATAGCTTTTGATTCCACAAGCACGGAACTTCCCTCTTATAGTAGAGAGCATTAGACAACTGTTAGAGAAGTACTCTAAAGGCGATCACCTTTAGCACTTATTGTACAAATCATTTTATGATTAATAAAGGCATTTTTACTATTTATATGTTCATATGTTTACGGATTTGATGATGATCTTAAATTTATTTAAGGAAGTCCTTTATACAAAACATAGCATGGAAGAAATCATGATGAGATCATGATAATGAGATTCCTATCATGTGAAATTATATTAGTATCTGAACTTTCCCTAGTCATAAGATTAATAAGATGGGATATCATTAATCTGGATAGACTAGCACATGTTATATTCGTTGATTAGATCAAGCTGTAGATCTCATAAGCTGTAGACATGAGTTGTTTAGAGTTAACATATGGATGCTTACTAAGGGTAGTAAGTAAATTGGATTGACCTACTATGTGACAATCATATGGATATTCTATTCCAGTGTCAATGATAGTCTTATCATAGCAATGGTGCTAATATTCTTTGACTTGCGGTGCTCAAGGATATCTCAGATACTGATCTGGTGTTTTGACTCCATTCATCAATGATTTTCAAGGGTTACTCATAAGATGGTGATTGGGTACAGCTTGAGGAATTCATAGGTAATTGAGTTGCTAATAAAGGATTTACCACTCCTAATGGAAGGAGATGATACCCATGGCCTCTTATCGGGGTCATTACGCGGGAGTCTCTGGCCAGAGCAGATATATGTCATAATGAGAGTCTTCAATGATACATAAAGTAATGAGATCCTCAGGACAAGATCTAATAACACTTGGACTAAATGTGACGTAGTCAATCTAATGGGTGTTGACACTTTGACTATTCTCTGAACCAAGTAGGGTATATATGTTGAAGGGACGAATTGCATGACAACATTGCGTATGAAAGGGTTTGTAGTCAAACCACTAACTTTTTCGGTCAATTGGGGTTATAACGTGTTGCTCAATACTACTCTTGACTTACTTGAATTAAGTGTTAATTCAAGTGGCCAACATAACCGGGAACCTAATGGGTCACACATATAGGAGATCCGAAGGATAAGTTAAAATGGTCTTGAATGGTGATTCAAGATATTAGAGAGTGTTTCAGGATTGTATCACGATGTAATCATGGTAGAAAACATTGCATGGAACCGATTAGAAACAAGTGTTGTTGGCTTCCATTAATGTATGCTATTTATGGTCATTAACTTTCCATAACTTCCATTAATGCAAGTTATTCATGGTCATTGACTTCTCATAACTTTAATTAATACCTGCTATTCATGACCATTAACTTCCCATAACTTTTACATTAGTGATGGAGATTATGGAAGGCCAAATGGTGCAAAAAATTGAGATGATTTTTGTGCATTTTGTGTAAGACACACGAAAAAAAAGAAAGGTTCTTTTTCTGGCACACACACTTTTTCTCTCTAACTCTCTCAAGAGTTATTGACTTTGCTAGCACAAAGAAAGAACTCTAGTCATCTCCTAATGAGGTTTCATCCTTCTATCTTCATGTTCACTTTCATTAGAGATGGTTTCCATTGATTGTTGTGGTTTATGACAACCTAAAATGGATAAGATTAAAGAATGAAGGAGATCGTAAGAAAGGTATGTAAACATCTTACATTTCGTGTTTGTTTTTTTTTTCTATATCTATATGCATAATTAGATATCGTTTTTGAGGTTCTATTTTATTTCTGATGTGTATATTTGATATATATTATATATGAGAAGCATGATTAGAACCTAACAATGGTATCATAGACATTTTGGGTCTTGTTAGATGTAGAATACATGACACGTGAAAATTGTTTTCATGATTGTGACAACTTAAGGTCCTGTAATGTTTTGTTTGAAATTAATTATAGAAAAATGGTTTTCATGATTTTCTTTCACCAATTTGTTCATAAGATGCACTTGAATGATTTAATGTTACTGAAAATATTTTTAATGTGATTAAAATATTTAATTTCGACTTTATAAGAACATGCATGAAATTAATCTTCTGTTGGGCATGTGATGTCTATTGGCTAAACTGATGAGGTTACACATGATTTTCTTAGAATTTGATTATGGGAAAATTATGTTAACATATTTGGGATGTTTTTATTCCTATGTAATTTTTTATAATTATTGAAAAATGTTTTAATAATTTTATCAAACAATGTTCTAGATCTAGATTATTTTCCAGCAATTGTAGGATATGTGTTTTTAATGTTTTTGTATGTTTATATTTCGGTTCCAGAACCTTAAAAATATTTTTATGTGCTAAAAATGTGTTAATTTTATGTTTGATGCATGCCTAAATGATTTTGCTAGAAATTTGATTTCCAAAAAATTTTAGAAATCATATTTGTCATTTTTGTTATGTTATCGGTGTTTCGATGACCATAATAATTTTTGGGTGATTACTAAATTATTTGATCATCATGAAATGAACTAGAGATGCTTGGAATGATGATTTGATGTTCTGAAAATTTTGGAGAAATAAAGAAATTAATTTTGAATTAATTTTAGTAGAGTAACAGATTTTCTAGTAAGACTAGAAAAATTGGCATGTATGACAAAGTTGAAGTTGTTTAATTTTAGACATCAAATATTTATTTTAAGGTAAATTAATTACGAATTAATTTGTAGATTTAGGAATTCATGTTAATTAGATTAATCTTAATTCCAATCGAAATAACATATAATAGTAATTTTAGTCAAGTTAGTAAAAGGAAGATAGTAAGTCTAAGTGTTGGATTGGGCTTTCATGTTAGGATTTATAAGATGTCATAGCCAAAATGATGTGTTTACATATATGCATTATAGAATGCATGGTTTAGGAGAATGTGTGGGCTTGCATGATGGATGATCATAGGCTTAGGCCCAATTTGAATAGGTAGTCCATATTATGCCATGTAGTTATAGTAACTATATGTATATATATATATGTATATATATATACATATATGTATATACACATATATATATATACATATGTATACATATGTATATATATATATATGTATATATATATAAGTTATATGTATAAGACCATCTATGTTAGATGAGACCTTAATCAAACCCCTCACTTAGAATATTAAAACTAACGCCTTTATTTAATGTGGAGAGAACCAGAGTCCTTTTGAAGTTAGGGTTGTTGGGCAAACCCAAGCCTGCT
>JANIJH010000009.1:3102995-3114835 GCA_024520975.1 Erythroxylum areolatum | reverse complement strand
TATGGATTATTGGAAAATATGCAAAGCCACATTGCTTCAAGAATGTCAACATGAATAGCTTGAATTGTCACTACCGTTCCAACAAAAGAGCTTAGATGACAAGTGTGCTCTTTGATGAATATATCCATTGGTTTGATAAGAAAAATGTATGGTAAAAGAATTTTGTTTGTGGTAGAAAATTGTCCAGCACATCCAAGATGTATTGAAGTGTTACATAATGTTGAGTTGTTCTTCTTGCCACCCAACATGACATAAAAAATGCAACCTTGTGATGCTAGAATAATAAGAGCTTTCAAGATGCACTATCGTAGGAGATTTTACCGTAGGATTTTAGAAGGCCATGAGTTGGGACAATCTGATCCAGGTAAGATTAATGTTTTGGATGCTATCAATCTTGCAGTCTCAGCTTGGACAGTTAATGTTCAGCAAGAGACAATAGCAAATTATTTTCGACACTGCAAAATTTGTTCAGGGGATGAAGTCTCAAGAAATTTAGATGAACCCAATTGTGAAAACGACATTCATGAACTTGAGCTCATGATTAACAATCTCAGCTATCGCAATAAAATGGATGTCAATAGCCTATTGGATTACCTGGGTGAAAATGATACATGTTCAGAGGTCCGGAGCTTAGAAGAAATTGTGGCTACTATCCTTGAAAATAATGTTGATGATGAAGTTGAAGACGATACATTACCTTTGGAACCAGTTACACATAAGGAAGCACTTATCGTATCTAGAACTCTTCACAATTTTTTGGTGCAGTTTAAGAACATAACACTAAAAATTTTGGATGCAATAAGAAAAGTTAGAGATGAGCTCCAACTAGACTTAAATTTTAAGAAAAAAACAAACAACACTAGAATCATATTTCACTAAATTATCTTAGTTATATTTGTGTAAGTTTATATAATTATTAATTTATGATATTAATGGAACCCTATATTTACATAAGGGTATTTTGAAAATATATTATCTTATTATCTTATCAAAATTTGTTAAATTTTCAACAGGCTCAAGTCAGGATCGGAAAATATTATCTTAAAGAGTTTATTAATTTACCGAGTATCAATTTAAAGAGGTTTTACTGTACTTCATTTAAGCTCCTTTTTCTTACCAGGGAACTCTAAACTCTTTAAGAAGAGCATGATTGGTATTTCATAAATAAAACGCGTAGGAAAAGGAAGAGACAGGACACAAATTCAAGGGATATCTTTTTAATTGTCAATTCAGTTTCATCCCTCTAAGTCCAAAATCCAAATCCCCATGTATGAATGTCCGTTATGAGTAATACTTAATAATGTTATCTCTACATAAATAATATAATAGTAAAACCAATACTATTATTCTGTTTTTCCTTTTCTATTTCTATTTCTTTTTTTCACAAACCATTTTAGTTATTAAAATTTTCAGTGTGAATTTGCACGTGCAATCAAACCAAAAGTGTTGAACTTCTTTGGTCAGTAGAACAACTTGGGTTTGGCTATTCTTTGTTGTAAGAGTTCACATTTGTATTCAGAGATAATGATAAGGCCTAGACTATATTAGAGTTATAAACACAGTATTGCAATGACAAGCCACATAACAGTGTTAGGTCATAAGCCTATGATTTAGTAATAACAATCTAGCCCAAATGTTGCTTCTTTTATTTCCTTTTTTGTTTATATCGATCCAACCCCATGATGAGCAGCACATAAGTAGTTCCTATTCTTCAAGCCTTGCTCCAAAAAGTTGGGAAGTCCTAAACCCAAGTGTAAGCAACATACACCATATGTTGAGAGCCAAATCCCACATCAGATAACCAAGTCACCAGATAAAAATCACTTTCCGGTCCTACAACAAAATACAGTGACAGATAGATTTATACTTGACTGGTACACGGTTATCAAAACTTGTTAATATGTTATAGCTCAAGTGATGGAAATGTAGAAAACATAATGTTGGTCTTCAACTTGTGAAAATAATTTGAATGGAAATGTGTCAGTGATCCTTCCAAAGTGAGCTATTTTACTGGCAAGTTTAGCAATGAATATAATTGCACATGAGCAGATGCAATATAGTTAATCCTTCCAAAGGAAAAGATGAAGAATATTATCAAGAAAACTTGATGCAGTAACTTAACATTGCGCCTCTAAATGATCAACTTAATTTACTTGGACATTCTAGCATATTCAAAGTTTGGACTTTCTTTGATTTTTTTGAACATTTTGTTTTATATGTAATATTTTAACTAGAATTTAGGCAAAGTATTTTGATTAAGAATATGTCATTTCCTATTACATTCTTATTTCTAACCTCAGTTATTTATATATATTTTTCAGATGGATAAGCATTCCTTCAACTGAGAGTTCTAATCCAGTACCGGAGGTAGAAGTGGAAACTTCCATCCCAACACCAAATGAAGATAGAAGTTCAATCAAAACTCAAGTTACTCAACATAAAAGTGAAGTTTGGAATCACTTTAAGAAGACTATATCGACCAATGGAATTGAAAAAGTAGAGTGCAATTATTGTCAAAAGTTATATTCAAGTGGTTCGAAATGTGGAACGTCTCATTTAAAGAGACATATGGAATCATATACAAAAAGGAAGATAGTTTTAGGAGGTCCAAACATTTTTTACTCTTAACGTTATAAAAGGAAAGAATGAAATGACTGTAACAACTTTTGACAACCATAGATCAAGAATTTTGGTGGCTAATATGATTATTGGAGATGAACAACCATTGTCTATGGTTGAAAGCAAAAGATTCAGGATATTTCTTAATTCACTCCAACCGAATTTCAAGATTCCAAGTTGGAATACATTGAGGAATGATATTTTCAAAATTTATAAGGACAACAAGAGAGAAACATTAAGAACATTGTTGAGTGTTCAAGGACAAACTGTCATAACAACGAACATGTGGACAGCCAATAACTAAAAGAAGGGTTACTTGGTGGTGATGGCACATTATATTGATAATGATTGGAAGTTATGTAATAGACTTTTAAGGTAATTTATATTTTTTAATATTGTTATCATTTACTTTTTCATTATTTTATAAATTTATGATTTATGCCGGTATGCTTTTTCATGATAGGTTCATTTATGTGCCGACACTGCTTACAAGTGAAATATTGGCAAACATTTTAAAAGATTATTTGATAAATTTGAACATCAACAACAAAGTATCCTTCATCACAGTTGATAATTGTAGCCCAAATGATGTTATGATTGAGAAGTTGAAAGGTAAGATGCAGGTTGGGAGCTTATTGACTAGAAGTAAGTTATTTCATATATGTTATTTTGCGCATATTCTTAACTTGATTGCAAAGGATGGCTTGGAGACGATAAAGGAAGCAATAGAGTATATTTGAAATAATGTTTTATATTAGAGTGCAATTCCTAAAAGAGTTGAAACTTTTGAAGATGATGCACAAATTTTATGCATTCCAAATTCAAAGAAGTTGATTTTGGATTCTCCTACCAAATGGAATTCATCCTTTAAGATGTTGGAGTCAGCAATCCTATATGCTCAGCTGTTTATTAGACTAGCTGAAAGAGATTCTCAGTATACCTGTGTACTATTAGAGAATTGATGGGACTTGACTAGAGAACTTTGTATGAAGTTGAAATTATTCAGTAATTGGACTGAATTATTTTGAGGAACAAAATATCCAACTTTGCACTATATCTTTAGCACTATGTCCAACATAAAACATGTTTTATCATTGTGGATGTTTGACTCCAATGTAGTGATTCGGACTATGACGGAGGGGATGGTGGAGAAGTTTAATTCTTATTGATCTAAGGTTGGAGATATTGTTGCAGTATTATAAGTGTTGACCAGAGATACAAGATGGACGAGGTTGAATATATTTATAATGCATTGTACAGTGGTGAAGCTCAAGAGTGTCTACATACCATGAAACAATTATAGTATCAATTGTTTAATAATTATGAAGTCAAAATGCAACAAACTCATGATCGGGATCTTAGTAATGCTGCAGGTAGTTCAACTCTAACTTTAGTTTCAAGTTGGACATTTTCTTCTGACCCATTATTAACAAATTTTCTTTCAAATTTTTTGAAAGAGAAAAGGACAAGAATTTCTTACAATACAATGCAATTAGATAAATATTTTTCCTCAGATTATGTTCTTGAAACTGAAAGTGAGTCGTTCGATATATTATCATGGTGGAAGATGTCTACACATAATTATCCGATCTTGCAAGCCATTGCTCCAGACTTGTTAGCTATTTCATCATCAATTGTTGCTTCGGAGTCTACATTTAGTACTAGTGGTCGGGTCATTACTCGTCATCATGGTTGACTTCATTATCACACTGTGGAAGCCCTTATGTTTGCTCAAAATTGGTTAAATAATGAAGATATTGATGGTAAATTCTTTTCTTTTTAATATATTTATTCTATCTATCTTTATATTTATTCTATCTATCTTTATATTATCTTACCTAATATTGTGTTTTTTTATTTTCCTATAGCCACAGGTACTAATGCATAGGGGACTAGTGAAATTAATTGACCAATTGAAGGTTATTTTGATCAAATATATGAAGATGAATGTATTTTTAATTTTCTTTTTATTTAATATTACATTACTAAATATTCTTTTTTATTTTAATGTTAGATTACTAAATATAATTTTTATATATACAGATGATTGGATCCAAACTATTGACGATCTTACCAACAAGTACAATTAGTCAATTAGATAATGCTCTTTCAGTCTCCACGCTCCAGTCTATCCAGCATGATATTATCTTAATTTTGTAAATTATATCATTTCTTGTAAAATGATTTAGATAAACATTTGTGTACAGCAAAACTTTCTATAGTTAATGAATTTGGTTTTATTAATTCTCTCTTATAATAATTAATAAATTATTTAAGTGAATTTAAAATTTGTAATTAATTGAATTGAAATTCTTAACTATAACTTTTCATACAAATTTCTAATCAATTGAATTAAAATTCCTAATTAATCATACCAATAAGTACATCTCAATATTTTAATTTTAATGATATGCAAATGTATGTAACACCCTTCAATTTAAACCTAACTTAATGACTTTTAATACAAATTGTGTTAACATTTAGCTCATTATACCTAAAATATTACTTAAAACATTAAGAAGTTAGTGATGTTACGCTTTCATTTAATGACTTATAGTTTTATTCAAATGAAATATTAGGTGGTTTAAATAAAAAGATATAAATATTTTGTAATTAATATTTGACAAAATTAATAATTTTATTATATCATAATTATATGTTGTTATAATTTAAAGTTGTAACATAATATATACATATATATATATATATAAGAAAAAAGGTGAAAATTCTATGAATTTTTACTATATCATAATTATATGTTATTATAATTTAAAGTTGTGACATAATATATATATTAAAAAGAAAAAAGGTGAAAATTTTATAAATTTTATGAAATATGGTATGCTTATAACACTTTGAGGACGAAAATGATTTAAAGTAAAAATTATATCAAAGTTTCGAGTAAGGAATTACTCTTAACAAAATATTAATTAGAATGACTTAGGAATGAATCTTCTAATATTAGAATTTAGAAAGGACAAAAAATTATGAATATAAATTTAGATTAACTAGAATATAATGATTTTTAAAAAAAGTAAAAGAACTATTTTCAAAAGTAATAAAATAATAATTTATAAAACATATCAACAGTATTTATAAAACGTATTCTAGTTTTAATAAAATAATAGTTATTTTCAATATAATATACTATACGTATTTGTTTTTATAACTCAATTACTTATATAATCTTTTGGAATTGATACATTAGGATTAATAAAGTGAATAATTCATTTTAAGATTAACATAAATACATCTATGCATAATGTATATATTGTCTAAATATGAAAAATAAAATAGAAAGTTTAAATTTGTTAAGATTAATCATGATAATAACTATACAAGTAGAAAAAATCAACAATAACTAAAAGTACAACAACTACATCAATTAAGAGTACATAATTTATAAAAACATTAAAAGTTTGAAAATATTATATTATAATCTTAATAAACGTATTTTAAAAAATCATATTAAAAAGAAATATAATAATTTATTAAACACTTAAAAATAATATTTGAAATAAATTTATTGTACTTAGATAATAACTTTTTTACACTTACATTATAATTAATTGTTATGATAAAATTATAAAATTAAAATTAAATTCTCTTATTTGTAGGGAATAATTATAACAACATTATCATTGCTACATATTTTTAATAAATATATATTGTTCGTATTTTATATCTTTTATTTTATATAAATATTTTTTATAATTTATAGTAATTTCATCTTACACATTACTATAATTGGTTATGCTATAATTTATAATTTATGAATTTTAAAAAATACAATCATAAAATTTTCAAATTCTCTTAAAATAAATATATAAAAAAGTTGAAAATATATTAAATGAAAGGGCCGACTAAGGTCCAACGGGCTACCCGTGGCCTCAACAGGCCCCCAAGGCCGGTTGGCTTCAGCTGCCATAGGCCATTGGTCGCTTTTGGCCCGCCCAAAAATTTATTTGATCGGGCCAAGCCAGGCCATCGATGGCTCAGGCCCAACTCAGCTAGTTGATACTCCTAATTCTAAAAAGATGAGACAGTTGGCAAAAAAAGTCACTACCTTAGAACTTGAGAAAGAGAAAAGTGTTGAAAATATCTTATCTCTAGAAAAAGATCGGGTAAATTTCGTTGATGGAAGGAACAACCTTGATACATTGCTTGGTAGCGATAAATGCGTTTTTTATAAGTCCGAAGTAGGAAACAATGAAAACAATAACATCAAGCCTTACAAGAATTTCTTAATCAAATCAAGCAATAACTATAGTCAAAATAACAGGAACCTGATACATGGTAGAAATTATATCAATTTTTATTCATTTGTTTTATGTTTCTACTGTGGCAGATATGGTCATATTAATCATTCTTGTAACTTTCGCAAAATGGATAAATTATCTCAAATGTATATCTGGAGACTGAAAGGTCAAGCTACTAACCTAAAAGTACCCAGAAAAATTCGGATACGTAAAATGAGATAATATTTTTTATAGATATGTTTCAAAACAAAGACAAGAGAAAATCAATGGATAGTTGAAGTGGCTATTCAAGACACATTACAGGTGAAATATGACACTTCAACTACATTAAAAGAAAAAACGGCAATAATAATGTTGTCTTTGTAGACAAAAATAAAGCAAAACTCACTGAAGTTGGTAAAATTGGTAATTATTATTCTACCTCTATTGATAACGTTCTCCTTGTTGATGGTTTGAAAAGTAACATGTTGAGTATGATTCAGCTATGTGACAAGGGTTACAAAGTCATCTTCTATGTATCTCATTGTGAAATTATCGATATTCATAATGATAATATTGTGTTTGTTGGTCCTAGAAATCATAATATATACTGTGCTCAACTGGAAGACATGTCCTTACAAAATATTAAGCATTTTGTTTCTCTAAAAAAGGATTCATTTATATGGCACAGGAGATTTGGACATGTTAGTATGAGCATTATATCAAAATTGTCTAAAAATGAGTTAGTAAGAGGACTACTGATTTTGAAGTTTGAAAGCAATCAGGTTTGTGAGACTTACTTAAAAGATAAACAAGTCAAAGGCAGCTTTCCTTCCAAAAATATTGTGTCTACTAGCCAACCACTTGAACTTGTGCACATGGATCTATTTGGTCCCACTAGGATTCAAAGTTTCAGTGGTAAACATTATGCTTTTGTCTTAGTAGATGATTATTCCAATTTTACATGAGTTGACTTTTTATCAAATAAGGATGATGCTTTTGAATTTTTTGAGAAGTTTTGCATAAAAATTTATATCGAAAAAGGATGTTGCATTACTTCAATTCGAAGTGATTATGGAGGAGAATTTGATAATATAAACTTTGAAGAGTTATATGATAGCAATGGTATAACTCACAACTTCTTATGTCCAAGAACACCTCAACAAAATGGAGTTGTAGAGAGAAAGAACAAAACTCTAGTTTATATAGCCAGGACTATGTGAGTGAAAGTGGACTATCTCATAGATACTAGGCAGAAGCAATATCCATGGCATGTTATATACTTAATAGATGTCTTATAAGACCCATTCTGAAAAACACTCCCTATGAGTCGTGAAAAGGAAGAAAATCAAATGTTGCTTACCTTCGACATTTGGCTGCAAGTGTTTCGTTCTAAACAATGGAAAAGACAATCTTGGAAATTTTGATGCAAGATCAGATGAAGCCATCTTTCTAGGCTACAGTAGTGTGAGTAAGGGATTCAAAATATATAATAAAAGAACAAGAAAAATAGAATAATCAATACATGTGGTATTTGATGAAGCACTACCCTCAATAATATTAGCTAATTCAAATGATGAAGAGAACCCCTAAGTTCCTAAAAATACATTAGAGACTCTAAGTATAGCGCCTTCATAATCACAAGATCAAGTCCCTCTGAAGCTAAAATAAAGCAGGCTCCTTTCTCTCAATAGAAGCCTATGTAAAGAAAACACCTAAAGAATGGAGAGGTCTTGATACACACCAATACATTCTGGGAGATCCTTTTGAAAGCCTAAAACAAGATCATCATTCAAAAACAACTTTGTTGCTCTCATCTCAAAAATAGAACCAAAGATCGTTGAAGAGACCGTTATTAACGAAAACTAGGTTTTAGCCATAAAAGACAAACTGAATCAATTTGACAAAAACAAAGTAATGGAATTTAGTACCTCGTCCTCAAAACAAGTCAATTATTGGGACTCGATGGGTTTTTCAAAACAAACTTGACAAAAATGGAAAACTGGTAAGCAACAAAGCTAGACTTGTAGCTCAAGGTTACAATCAATAGGAAGGTATTGATTTTGATGAAACTTATGCTTCTGTTACTAGATTGGAATCAATTAGAATCTTACTTGCCTTTGCATTCTATAAAAATTACAAGTTGTTTCAAATGGATGTTAAAATTGCATTCTTAAATGGTTACATTAATGAAAAAGTATTTGTTAAGCAACCCCTAAGTTTTGAAGATGAAAACCATCCGGATTATGTGATGAATTTAACCAAAGCTCTGCATGGATTAAAGCAGGCTCCTCGAACATGGTATAAAAGGTTAAGTAACTTTCTGCTTGAGAATAACTTTAAAAGAAAAAAGGTCGATAAGACCCTATTTATTAAAAGAAAGGAGGATGATTTACTGTCAGTGCAAATATATGTTGATGACATAATATTTGGTACTCATAATCCGTCATTTTCTAAAGAATTCTTAGCATTAATGCAATGGGAGTTTGAAATGAGCATGATGGCAAAATTATCATTCTTTCTCGGATTATAAATCAGACAAATAAAAGAAGGAATCTTCATTAGCCAAGACAAATACACAAAAAACTCATCAGGAAATATCATTTTGAGAATGTCAAACCGATGGGTACTCCCATGTACTCTGGAACTAAACTGGATAAAGATGAAGAAGGCAAAGCTACAGATGAGACAAAGTATAGAGGAATGATTCGATCACTACTATATCTTACAAGCTCAAGATCAAACATTATGCTTAATGTGTGTCTTCACACATGCTTTCAATCAAATCCAAAAGAAATTCACCTTCAAATAGTGAAAAAAAATCTTTCGATATCTCCACGGAATTATAGTTTTTGGATTATGATATCCAAAAATTGATTCATTTGACATAGTAGGATACTGTGATGCAGATTATATAGGTGATAAAGTCGATCGAAAAAGCACAAGCAGTCACTATCAATTTCTTAGAGGATGTCTAGTATCTTGGTACTGCAAGAAGCAAAATTACATAATACTTTTGACTACTAAAGCTGAATACATAGCAGCTACCAACTGTTATGCTCAAATATTATGGATGAAGCATCAACTACAGGATTTTTCTCTAAACTTTTCTTATATTCCTATATTATGTGATAATATTAGTGCTATTAATTTGTATAAACATTTGTGTATCATTCTAAGACTAAGCATATAGAAGTCAAACATCTTTTTTTTTTTAGATCATGTTTTAGAAGGAACCATTGATCTTTTGCATATTAATACTAAAAATAAAATAGTTGACATTTTCACCAAGCCATTTTCTGAAGACAGATTTTGCATGTTAAGAAAAGAACTTGGTATGTGCAAACCCTCTGATATTATTACTGCATGAATTATCTCTGCTACTTATCATTTGCATTTCACAAGCTCCTTCTATTGTGTTTCCTTATAAGCTCTCTCTCTCATTCTAATAGGCTCCTTCTAATTTTAAAAGGCTCCTCTCGCTTTAACAAAGCAAGGTACACATATCTTGAAGAAAATGATTCATGGAGTCATTTCAGCTTTTAAAAACGTGCACGCAGCTCTGACAAGCAGTTAAGATATGTAAACAATCACACTTCTTGTATTAGCGTATGACCGTTCATCATCACACGAGATCAACGCTTAGGAATCACTTAAATATACCAGAAACAAATCTGTCTCTTCTACTCATCTTATTTTTCTCAAAAGCATCGCTTATTCATTCTGTATCCAACCTTTTTGCATTTTTCTCAAGTTTCTCTTCCGAACAATTTTCAATAAAAGAACAAAATCAAAAGGACAGAAGAATTTTTTTGGCTTTAACTTCTAGTCATGACGAAACACCTTGTCATGAACAAACTTTTGCTTCGGATTCCTCATCTTTGTCTTGCATAGTAGGTTATCTAGACACTTCCATTGAACCTATTTTTGTCTCCTCAAAACTCCTGTTCCCCCTCAAAACAAAAATAACATGAATGATCAATTTCTTCAACTACTGAGGAAAATTCACTCTAGCCAGGATCAAATGCTCGAACAAATTAACAATCTTCAAAACCAAATCCTGGATTTGCAAATTCATCTGAGGAGAAATTCTTCCTGATTGTGACAATCGATTTTTTTCTATTTATACCCTGTTTTGTTTCACTTCCTCCCCATTTCTTTATTTTTTGTGTTTGTTATAATGACAAAGGGGGAGAGCTTATGTGGACATTTTTTTGCATATATATGATATGATTTCTTAATGCTACCTTGATTATATCTGTGATTGATTCCGCTATAAAAATCTGTAATACATAATTGATAGGCTTCTTTCTTAAGAGGTAGACTCCTTCTAATTATGTCTAAACATATAAAAGTCTTAGGTATCTTTAGAAATCATCCATTATTATTTTTATTTTAAAAAATATATCTATTATTGCTTGTCATCATCAAAAAGGAAGAGATTGCTAGCTCAAGGTTCATATTTAACGATTTTGTTGATAACCTTATAATATTTCAAATTTTAAATTAGATTTAGTTCCTTATATATAAACAACGGTATAATTCTTAAAAGAAAATAAAATTATGGAATAATTGATTTCCTTTTTGCAAGAACCTTCTTTATGAACCTGCTTATTATGAAAGTTATATATTAGCCGCGTGATTACTGGAAGATTTTTAGCAAAGATGATATCGAAGTTATTCGGAATTAAATCCATCCAGTTGACTAAAGATGTAAGTAAAGTAACGGCTAGTTGAAAGACAAGCCTACCTAAGGAAAAGCAATTGCTTTTGCGAACAAAGATTAGACTTTTGAAATATAGCTATAGCATAAATTCTTTTAAAGGTAATATCATTGTAAAATTCTCTTGTTCTTTAGAAAGTGAAAATATTTTTGAGAGAGATCAATGTATGTTGGACCCCGAACATTCGGTAGAAATTAGAAATATTAAATGGAATTAAATGAGTGTGTTTGTATAGGTATTGTGTTATAGATGTTATTGT
>JANIJH010000009.1:3087948-3102895 GCA_024520975.1 Erythroxylum areolatum | reverse complement strand
CAAAAAATTTTGCCCGACGTTTTTCAAGCATTTGCGACGTTTATAAAACGTCGCAAATTGGGTATTTTCCTTGTAGTATAGCATAAATTCTTTTGAAAATGATATTATTTTAAAATCTTTTATGCTTTAGAAAGTGAAAATATTTTTGAGAGAGATTAGTGTAGCTCATATCGAGCAAACTTCATTTTTGGAAGAGAGCTTGTAGAGGCTAGCTAAATACTACTAGTTTGGAAGGTTGGAGAACATTGAAAAATATTAACTTGTGAGCTTGGAAAGGCTAGTCAAATTACTACTTGTTTTTATAGTGAAATATTCAAGTTGAATACTTGGGGACTAGACGTAGGCTTGGGTTATAAGCCGAACTAGTATAAATTGGCTGCGTCCTTCTCTCTCTTCTCTTAACTTTTATATTTTCGTATTATATTATGTGTGTTTTTACTTTAGCAAGAGGCTCTTTCATTGTTATAGTAGGCTCTTTCTGTTTTCAATTTGCTAAAGATTCCTTTCATTTTAACAAGCGGTTTCCGCTTTAAATTATTTTTAGCAAGACTTTTCATATAGTAAGCTCTTGTCATTTAAAAGGTTTTATCGTTTAATAGGCTCTTTTCGTTTAAACAGGATCTTATCACACAACAAACTCCTGCTGTATTAATTATAGATAGGCTCCTGTCATTTTATTTTGACCTAAAATAATCAGTGAAAAATTTTTATACACACATTTCACCTCTCCTAGCATATGTTTGCTACATCAATTTCAATCTTCTAATTAAAGACGAGAGTTTCGACAAAGCATACTGTAGTGATAACTAAAGCTTCAAGGATACAGATGAATCTAGTTCATGGAGAAGTTACATTTATTACGTAGTAGACACCTGCATTGGACCTCAAGTTTGTGCCCACTTGTTTGGAGATTCAGTACTTCTCTTTTGCTCGGAAGAGATGCTTAAATTCGCCTGATCGGACTGTTCATCTCTCGACAAAGTCCTATATAACCAATCATGATAACACAGTCAATTTCAAATCTCGATACAGAATAAGAAGTCGCGACATATGAACAAAGACCCCAATCTATTAATCTGATTATTCGAATAGCAAACCGAACTCATTTCCAAACGTGAAACTAGATAATACCTCTTTGTCTCCGATTCATTGGAATCTTCTGCTGCGGCGGCGGCCACCTATAAGTACAATCATCACTCATTACATTTATGCACAAAGCTTGAACATAATAAGATAGTAAAGAAATGATGCACTTCATTCTACATTGGAACTATCAGGATTTGGTTGGTTCATCTGCTTTGCCTGCTGAGAAAGAGAAGAGGATAGAGTCAATTTTAAAGTTGAAAGAAACTATGAGAGTGTCTCAAGATGGGAAGTAAGCATGCGCACTTTCAATTGTTCCAGACGTCCAATTGCAGCAGTGAGACGTTCCTCATGCATACGAGCAGCATAAAAACAAGAGATCTTCCCAGTATCTGGGTTATATAACCTGTTGTTTAAAAGTAGAAGTAAAATTATGTGAATATCAAAATCCACGCACGCCAGAATGTAAAGATAATGCATGCTATTTTGCTTCCTAACAGACTTATTTCCCCCACAAAGAATGTAGTTTGCAGTGATCTACATACTGGAGTTTTTCTTTCTTCTGACGTTTTAGCTGATTGAGTTCACGAAGCTTTGCCTCTAGAGCCTGAAAATTTAGGTGAAGGACCGTTAAATAACATGCGGTACATTTTGCTACTTTTGATAAAAATATTATGCAGTCTAAAGAAAATATTTCATTGAAACAGTACCTCTATCCTGAATTTGTTGTGCCATGGGAGGTAGGCATGTACGTACACGGAGACAAAAGATTTATAGTCAGAACAGAATTCTCAAACGACAGTACTTATCTACGTGTGTGCAAGTGGGTGGAGGTGAAGGTGGGGAAACTAATTACACACACAAGGAAAGAGAGATATAAAGATACAGACTTCTCTATCTTCTCCAGTAACTGCCCTTCATATTTGAACTTCCTGAGTGCTTGGTGAAGATGCTGGAAATAATTTTACATAAATAAGGTCACCGTCAATGAAATTTAAAGTAGAGAGGAACAGATTTGTAATCACCTCTTGATTCCTGACAGACCTGTATATTGAAATAATTAAAGAACGTAAATGAAGGATTGGGATTAACGTCTCAGTGAAAACCAAGTAAATAATATGCAGATTTAAATATGATTCAAAATTAATAATGAAAGTGAAGAGAATGCTGCTGGACAAACTCTGCCGGTAGCTCATTAGGATGGTCAAAGAAACGAAAAAGGATATCCTCCACACTGCAAAACCAATGAAAAACCCCAAAATCAAACTTGAATATCACTATAAAGACATTAAAGAGCAACACAATTTCGAGCTGCAAAAGCGATGTATCAACCTTCCATGACTGGCATAGCTGGTTAATCGACCGTTGGGAGAAAATATCAAGAGACCAACATCAGCATCACATAACACAGCTAATTCAGAGGCCTTCTTGACAATCCCATCTCTGCGCTTTGTAAATGTTGTTTGACGAGCAGAAGGATTATCAATTTTCTTCGATGAGACCTGGCGACTCATTATAATAAGTGCAAATCAAAAAAGAAAGAAGAAATTTCTTCTTCGTTACAGACCACTTTGGGAGAACGCATATTTATGATAAGAAGTAAGAGATGCCATTATTAGTCCTATCAGAATAAGGCAACTATTTATGGCAATGTGACAATTGTCCTAAAACCCAGTCATAACCAGTAGGGTATTTTCTTTTGCCCGTTGCTGCACAACTATTTCATGAATTGCAAATATGCTTGATATTAATTACACCAAGGCAACAGACTGGTTTGGGAAGTAGGTACAACACTAAAGATGTTCTGCATTTAAAGAGATACTTACATGGATAAACTAACAACACTTGTTTATTATTTGAGAACTAGAGCAAATAGGACGTCGAAGGACTTGGAGATAATATGCGATCAAGAAAAACGGTATTCGCAAAAATGTTGAATTGAAGTGTTAAAAATAAATTAAGCTTGCAAACAATTAATAAAAGCAAATTATCTTCATTTTTCTCCGTCGATCTTTCTATTGATTGATGTCACATTGAATACTGACACCCTTATTTGTTATAATACCCATTCAACATAAGATATCCTGAAGCCAATACTAACAAAATAACAACCTATAATAAAATAATAGGTATATCATATAGTAATAAAATAACATTTTAAAAAAATTAAAAAGTTCAAAGCTCAAAAAGTCATAATCTCACAAATACTATAAACTTCGAGTCAGAGTTATCGATGTAGACTAGAGTGGATTGAGCTATCCATCCAAATAGTTGATTGAAGCATTTTCCATTCCACCACCTACTTTAATCCTCATAAAAATTATCTAGTTGAGAATATAGCTATAAACAACTATTAATGAGGGAACTCAAGGCCATAACATAAATTAAGAGGTATTCATAATGTTGATGTGGTGATAAGATTAGATACAAAATTGGATGATTTAAGCAAGAACATCGATAGTATAGGTTTAGTAGCTCAACATGTAAAAGTGATGACTTTATGACATTGATGATGGTTAATAACCCAAGAATCTTCAGGTTGTGAATAGAAGAGACATAATTTTTCATTACTGGATCAAATTACTCTTCCAGTCTCTTTCAAATCTCTTCCATGTTTATTAGCTTATCCATTATTTTGTAAATTTGAATCTCATAAACTGGACTCATCTTACTGAAATCCTAATAGGTCTTGATGTCTCATGTGAGTACTTACATTATTAGACCAATAGAAATCTGGGTAGTTCTACCACCCCGAAGTGTACTTGTTCATATAAGGATGATGATTTCCCTAACTAAATTGGAGCTCATTGAAATCCACAAGAGTCCTTTGCTCCCTATAATATATATCCTCCGTGATCGTTCTTTTTATCTCTTCTTGATATCTAATTTTTTGGATTCTTCATCGTTGCCTTGTGATGTTCAAATTAATGTGTTTTCGACCTTTCACCCAAACTTCCTACACTTTTTTTCCTTCTTATGATTGGGTATCACAATCACAAAAGATAGTGAAACACCTTAAACTACAAGAATTAAACTAATTCTACATATCTTCAGTAACGGCGCCAAAAACTTGATCGAGGTAAGTTTTAATATTGTAAATCCTCAAATATTAAGCACACGATTCGTAGTGCAGCATTAAAGATGTCTATTATGCAAGGAGGGAGAATAATCTAATCCTAAAAAAGTCTAAGGCTAAAAAGATATGAAACTAAAAATAAACAACGCCACAAAAAGTAAATACAAGAATTGAATTCAACTAATTAAACCAAAACTTAAACGCGAAAGAATTAGCAATTGAGCAACAAGTAAGCATAATGGAAATCAACCAAAGAATTTACCAAGTTATGAGAAAGGAGATTTACCTATCACTAATGCTAACCTGGCCGATTATGTGTTAATGGGGTGTCAATTTTAGACAATCCTAGGCCTGATTACTCTCTCTCGAGTTATAACCATTAAACCATAATTAGTAAACTCTAATTGGATTATGAAATTTGTAATCTCTCAATTAACAAAAGACTCATAACCCTAATTAGATCTAAAGCACTCTAATAAACTATTGGGTCTCACACGAGATCTCTTTCTACACTATTACTGATATGATTAGTTATAGGTTCTATTGAATCGCCTAACTCTCATTAATTCAATCCAATCATTTTTTATCCAGTTCACCCTCTTAGTTTATTATCGAATTATTCAAAAAATGCAATAAATCACAACACCCAATTCAAATAATACAAAATCAACTCGGATAACATTAAATAAAAATAAAATCCTAAAGGAGAGTTAGAACATCATCATCATTCTGCCATCTATCATCATACAATTCATCCCATTTTTATACATGAAATTGAAATGATAAGGAAATAGAAACTTAGAATGGACAATCTTGGAAGGCAACAGTGTCGAAAAGCCTCCTGATCTAGGAAGCACATCGAGACCACTTCTTCTTCCTCCTTCTTCCTCTTCTTTCTGCTTATTTCTCTCTTTAGGTATTCTCTCTTTAAGGTTTCAAGTGTGGCTGAATGAAGACTCCCTTTTTCTTGCTCACCACCTGTTCTTCTTATAGAGTTTTCTATTTATGGTAATCTAGGGACTTTTTTTATGTCTGAAAAGACCAAAAAGTCCCTCGAAAACTTAAATTTGGAAGTGTCCTTGCGTTTGTCCCGATACTGACCACGATCGTAACCTGTATGACACGATCGTGACCTTTGAGTAAGCTCTCTGTCATGATCGTGGCCTATATGACACGATCGTGGCCATTGAGTAAGCCCTCTATCACAATCATGACATGCAGGCCATGATCGCGGGCCAATCCTAGTGCTTCTGTCAGCACCGAGGCCTACATACCATAATTGTAGGCCTTTGTTATGACCCAAGTTTCCTCCAAAACTCCTCCTTTCTTTAAAATTGACATTAAAATACTAGCAAACGCATTAAGGTACCTTAAGAACATAATATTTAAGCTCAAAAGCTTATATTAACCTATAAAACACCTAAAATACAAATAATTAACAAACTAACACAATTATAACCTAAACACATTCTAAATGATCAAATTAATGGCTAAACACATATCAAATTAAGCCCTAAAATACGATGCAATTTACACTTATCAAATATTAGAAAGAAGATATATAGGATAAGACAAATTACTGGAGAAACATTATATAAATATTGGGAAAGGTTTAAGGAGTTATGTGCTAGTTGTCCATATCATTGGATTCCTGACCAACTTCTGATTCAATAATATTATGAAGCACTATTGGCAATGGATCAAAATATGGTCGATGTGGTAAACAAAACACCTGAGGTAGCCAGACAATTGGTATCAATTATGGCCAAAAATTCTCACCAGTTTAGGAAAAGGATGGATGGAGTTTTTAACATATTTTTCTATTCTAATACCCTATCCCTTAGTTATCAATATTTATCAAATATGTTCCTATATAACATAATGTTATTGGATCAAATGAAAAAATGCATATTGTTGAGAAAAAGGTGGCTTTTCCCGAATGAAAATTAGAATCATGTAATAGGAGAAAGGTTTCCCATTCCTTATAAGCATGTGAATGCGTAAGTAACATAGACCTTGAGGATAAAATTTCATATTTAGTTGCTTTAGTTCATCAAATGGCTGTTGGTCAATTGCGATCGGTAAGAGTGTGCAGAATATGCTCATTCCCTGGACATCTTACAAATATGTGTCCTACATTGCAACAAGACTCCTTGCATAAAGCTAATGCGATAGGGGGCTTTCCTGATCAGCCTCAACAAAGTATGACCCTTATTCTAATCACTATAATCTAAGATAGAGAGATAATCCAAAATTGAGCTATGAAAATCAAGAAAGGCAACAAAGATATCAACCTCATAATTTTAGTAGACAACCTTAAGCCTCTATATATGCTCAACCTCAATCTTCAAATCCAAATATGTCTTTAGATGAAATTGTTAAGATATTTATTACTAATACTCAATAATTTTAACTGGAAACAAGGGCAAGCCTTCAAAACTTAGGAAATATGATCACTCAATTAGCCATCTCTGTAAGTAAATTGGAAGCTCAAGCATCAGGAAAATTACCTTTCCAAATAGTGGTGAATCCTAAGGAGAATGTAAATGTAATGACTTTGAGAAGTAAAAAGGAAATTCAAGATAGAACTTCTTTAACAATAGAGGCAAAAAAGCACTATGGTGGAGAAAAGAAGGAGAAAAGGACTTCTAACTCAAAAATCAATAAAGGTAAAAAATGATTAATCTTCTTCAATATCAATTAATGCACGTGTACCTTCTTTTCTAGCAGGTTGGCTAAACCAAAAGATGATGAATATGAAAGAGAAATCTTAGAAACCTTCAAAAAGGAGGAAATCAATATACCGCTTCAGGAAGCCATCAAGCAGGTGCCGAAATATGCCAAGTTTTTGAAAGAGCTATGCACAAATAAAAAGAAGTTAAAGGGCAAGGATAGAATAATTTTGGGTGAGAATATATTAGTTGTGATAAATAGAAACTTACTAAAAAATGCAAAGATCTATATATGTTTACACGTCCATATGTTATTGGTAATAAGAAAATTGAGTGTGCCATCCCAAACTTAGATGCATCTATTAATGTCATTCCATAATCAATTTATCGAGCTTTAAATCTGAATTCTTTGCAAAAAAACTCATGTGATTATTTAACTAGTTGATCATTCGTATGTGCATCCTATTATAGTTGAGGATGTTTTAGTCCAAGTTAATGATTTGGTATTTCCAATAGACTTTTACATATTGAAAATTGATGGTGATAGTGTTGAATATTTTTGTTGGATAGGTCATTTATGAAGACAACCAAGAAGAAAATCGATGTAGATATGGGTATTCTTTTCGTTGAATTTGATGGAGAGATAGTGAAGTTCAATATTTTTGAAGCAATGAAGCACCTTAATGATTTTCAATCCACCTATCATACGGATATTATGGATTCATTTGTGCTGGATATGTTTAAGGAAGAAAGTGTTGAAGATGAGATGGAGCATAAAGCTAAATTGGAAGTGAACGAGCAAGTTGATGAAACTTGTGAAGCTGTAGAATTATTGTCAACAATGCTAATAGATTCGAAAAGTTTAAATGATGAACGTAATATAACTCACAACAAAATCTTACTTTTACTTTGCAGGCTTCAAAGATAGAATTGATGGTGTTACCTAATTGCCTAAAGTATATTTATTTAGGTTATGGATAGTCATTACCTATGATCATTTCAAAAAGGTTGAAAAAAAAAGCAAGAGGAAGGGCACAATACTTAAGAAGTACAAAATTGCAATTACAGAGATTTTGGAGAGAGAAAAGCGAGGTCAAGCATAACAATATTAAACAATTGCACTTTATTGGAGGCAACTCGGAATATGATAGTTTTTATTGATTTTGTTTCACTTTTATACAATTTGCATTTTCTTGTTTTTTAAACATAAATTTATTAGCATGAGGGAAAAAGAGGTCATAAAATTCCAAACTACTAAATCTCATAAGGCAAGATCTCGTTTTATATAATTTAGTGTTCTAGAGTGAAGACCTTAAAATTTTTCAGACTATTAAATATCATAAAGCGAGATCTCACCTTGTATAATTTAGTGCTCTGGAATTCTAGACTACTAAATCTCATAAGGTGAAATCTCACGTTATGTGATTTAATGTTCTGGATTGGAACCCTAAAGTTTTCTTATAAATTAATATCTTTTATTTTAAAAGTTCAAAATAAAATAAATATTTTTCTCATTTAATTATTTAATTTTTTATTTACTTAAATATTTTTTACAATTTTTTATTTAATTTTTTAGATAAAGTCATAACTCTAATCTGTTTTTTCTTCTTTGCAGGAAATTAGAATCAAACCTCACCCCTCTACGCCAGTCCATAGACGCCCAACCTAGACAATTAAAAACAGATTCAGCAATGCCACTCCACCCATGCAAAGCACACCTGCATTCTGCTTCCACAAAAAACCCCCTCCACGCCAGCCCACAGACGCACATCCCTCACAACTGCGTTTTGTTTTAATTCCATAAACAACCCAGTAAACCCACAATGCAAACAAGGCTCCCTCCTACACATACCCGCACCATACAACTTTACCCATAAATGTTCCAGTCGATCAACAACTCCAGCAACGTCCACGCACCACCAACCCAGCAACAGTAGACGCGCATAAGGCAGAACTCCAATAGTAGACGCGCATCACTTAGCTCCAGCAGAAACGATCCAAGCAACAACAAACCACCACCAACACTTACTAATATTATTTTCCAGTTCTATCTATTTTTATTTCATTTTTTAATTATTTTTAGCTGCTTTACTTTCATTTTAATTTCAATCATCATTAAGTTGTTTTGATTATTTTTTTGTTTATACTTGCTATTATTTTGGGACATCTAAAGTTGACATCAGGATTGCTGCAAATGAAAAATCTCTAGTGAATGCTACGGCACACTATCAATTTGTTGTAGGCTCTGAACCATTACCACAAAGAAATGTGCGCGATAACATTCAGATGCTCAGAATTCAAGGATTCCTCTATTATATGCTTTATATTTGTTGATTATTTTTTATATGAGTATCTTATGCATACGTTGGGGACAATGTATGATTTAGGTGTGGTAGAGCAAGATAATATATTACGATAAATGTTGTAATTTGTTTTTGAAAACTTATGAATACTATGATTCATATATTGATTATTCCTCATGATAGCATCATAATTTTATGATTGTTATTCATGAATAATTCTTAAGATAAGATACTTTTCGGTTTAAGATCAAATGCATGAGAGGGACAAGCATTATTAATGTTTTCATTAAATTATTTCAAATATATCTTTGGTTTTATTGAATGAAAATGTGTAAGACTTGATGTATTTTTGACACCTACGTAAACTTTAAGCCTACGAGCATTCATCTCATATGTGCTCATACATATCTTTTTGTCGTGTGATATTAAACATAGCTTGTTTATGCTAGAACTTTGCTTTTGAATACGTGATGAGACTATATTTTTGATAAATTTGTGTATAAAGATGATGAGGGCAATTAGGATAACCTTTTTTTTACCTAAACAAGCCTACCTTACTTTTGATCCTTAGAAGATCAATTTGAGCCTTAACCTTTCTTTTCTTGCATAATAATCTTGTTATAAGCCAAATTAACCCTTTTTTATTGTTCATATCCTTAATGAGAAATTATATCAACTTATTTGCATAGGATTTTGACTATTTCTGTGAAAAGTAAATTAGATTATTCAAGTTGTATTGTTTTGATTTTTATAGAATGGGGGAGAAATATATCTATGTATATATTTTTAATGAGAATAAAACAAAATCTCCTCTTTATATTTTGTTCTTAAAAAAATAATAAAAAATAAAAAAAAGGGTGAATGAAAGGGATGTTATTTAAATCAATTGAATTTTGCAATGACTTTAGTTGAAACTTGTGTGGATAAGTTTGTATGATTTAATTCAATTTATTTAGCTAAAAATTCTGTTTGTCATACCTTACCTAAGTCAAGTTACAACCCTTGTAAAGTCCCTTTGATTTATGCATAAAGTTCGTCTTTCGTTAGTGGTAGAGATATGATTTTTGAGCAAGATGATGTTAATAACTCGCTATGTTATGATTTGAGAGCTTAATGAACCCTAAACACTTTGAGCGTATAGAGTGAAATCTTTGTGAGGGTGTTAAGTCTTGTTTGGTTTGATTTTGGTGGAATTGAAGAGATGTTACATTTTAACAATGTGTCCTATAAGTACTTATTCTCTTAATAGTTATTTTTATCTTAATCCTTCGATGTGAATTAGTTTTTGGATATTTCTGGATAACATGAAAGGAGATGAGAGGTTGTTATGAAGATGATTATTATATTAAATTGATGTATGCTTGAGGACAAGCAAAAGTCTGATGTGGGGGAATTTAATAAAATCTTATCTTAATATATTATTTTATATGATCTCCTTTGTGTTGGATTTATTTTAGTGCTTAAATATGAAAATTAATATTTGTTTTGTTTTAGGAGATGAAAAGTGGAGATTGCATCAAATTGGGACTCCATTTATAATAATCACAAATTTTGGATGAAGTGAAGAGATTGCTGCAGTAGATAAGGCAGATTACTTGAAGAGTTGAAGTTTAACTGAGAAATTTCTCTCTATCCTTATCACATAGGAATTTGAATTTGAATTTATTTTAAATAGACATCTTTGTAAGGTAGAATTAGATTAGGATTAGGTCAGGAAAACCATATAAAAGGAACATTCCTCACAATAAAAAAAAATTCTGTTACTTTTCTCTCAATTCTTTGTCTTTCTTCTGTTTTTATTATTAGAGCAAAATCCATGTGTGGCTAAACTCATTTATTTTGATTCAAGTTGATTCGATATTCTAGTTGTATCTTTATGAGGTATTGTGTTCTAAACCTTTTATTCATTTTTTAATTCAAGTATTTCTTGTTTTGAGTTCTCATATTTCATGAATAATTAATATTGATTAAGCTGACAATTTAATTTAATATTGATTATTATATCGCTATCCATGAATTTAATGATACATAATTAAAGGATTGGTATAAGTAGCAAATATGTTACTTATGAATTTGCATATTTAATTTATGATAAACAAGAAAACTAAGCTGAATAATTGCAACTATCTCGATTATTTAATTTAGGGTTAATCTTTTTTACTAAGCTTATTGCTATCATTTATTTAATCTAGAATGCTATTACACTCAGTCAATGGATGGTAAGTTTCAGTATGGATGCTAGGTTTGAACCAATAAATTAAGGAAATTTTAGAAGTTGTTACAACTATCCTAATATGTTTCAGACTAAATGCTTGTATTGTGAAAAACATTCTTTTTAGACTAATGATCACTGTTACAATTAGATGAGATCTTTCCCTTAAATCAGAGTTGTGTATTCTTGAATTTCTCACTTTTATATTCAGTTAATTTATTTTGATTCCTTATTATTTTTGTTAATTAATTAATTAATCCAAAACCCTATTTTATTTTATTTCTTAAAATTAAGAAACCAGTGTTTAGTTCTTTAGGGGTTCAACCTAGTTCCACAACTACTATAAGAAGTTTAGAAAATCATAATTATTTTGGAGGCTTCGACAACTCAACCAAGTGCTCTCATTGGGCTCTTTTAAAGGGAATTATGAAAATCATTGATAAATTGCATAGGATTTCCTTTAGAGTGGAACAAATAGTCTGATAAAGATTCCTAAGGCTAATTGGGCAAATGTTATTTACGTGAGCAAAATAGAATGTTTGGGTATCACCTCATTTCGATTAATGAGTAAAGTGTTACTCGTTAAGAGACTATAAAAACTATATACAGATAAGGAAAATTTATAGGTGAAGTAGATTCACCTCCTAATTCTTAAAATACTAAAGTATTATATTCCATCAAAGTGAACCATAATATCTACTGGACCTTAAGACAATTGTTTCCTAAAATAGACTTGGTATAATTATCTTTCAAATATAAGATGGTAGATGTTAGAAGCACTCAGTTCTCATTTAATGTTGGCATGACATGGAACCTCTTTATAGGAGAAGGGATTACTAAACACTTGAAGCAATTATCCTTGTAAAGACTAGGTACAAGCACTAACATATGTTGTTGTCGTCGACCTGCTAGTGGAAAACTTTCCACTTGCAAGAATTCGGCAACAAGAATGAAGGCCAGCTATGGACAATCTATCCATAGTTGTAATCGCATATGGGAGGCCTATAAATAGGCCTTTCCTAAATGATTTTATATCCATTTTAAAAACATTTTCTCTATTCCATTTTCAATCCACAAAAATTTAGAGAGTTAGTGTTTTTTCTTGTAAGATCAGAGAGAGGTTGTAGCTCCTAAATTTTTCATAATGAATGTTGGAACCCCTCCCTAGTGAGTCACGGGTCCGACGTCCTACGTGACATCTGGACGTGCAACCCACGAGGGAGGAATTCCCCACCAATTGAAGACTCAAAAACGAACTTATTTTAATGCCATCCGAACAGATCTTGTAAAATTCACCCTAATCTCTCTCAATAAAATTGATCTTCTTAGGGCCCAAAATTAAATCCGATTCCTAAGATAAAATGAAATTTCATGTCTCTATATTAATTAGAATAAAAAATCTCCTCAATCGGATCTTTATAAATCAATAAATCGCCCAAATACGGAATCATATTCAATATCTCTATTCAATTGTCTCCCTTCGATTTAATCTATAAATTTCAACTCAATCTTGAAAATTCTAAATTTTGCATGAAAGGGTAGAAATTTTTTTTTTGAAAACCAATGCTTCAAAAATCGTAAAAATTGGAGGTCAAATGGAGGAATTACAAATAAAATAGTGGAAGGAGGGTGGATTTTATAAAAATGAAAAATTAGAAAAAAAAATATTAAGAGGGCTTTTCGCCCTCTGCCTTGCGGTCTTAAGGTCAAAACGCTGTAGGTCGCGAGATAGGCGTTATACATATATATATATTAAAAAAAATTTAAACAAATCAATACACCTGAA
Source organism: Erythroxylum areolatum (assembly GCA_024520975.1). Lineage (NCBI taxonomy): Eukaryota > Viridiplantae > Streptophyta > Magnoliopsida > Malpighiales > Erythroxylaceae > Erythroxylum > Erythroxylum areolatum. The sequence goes on along the minus strand of JANIJH010000009.1, from coordinate 3,089,763 downwards.
ATTTTGAAAATTTATAACTCTTCACACCGAATTCCAAAGTTCGTAAATTTAGTATCAATAAAAAGCTCAAAGAAAATTCTACAACTTTCATGAAGGATTTAAAAACCAATTTAGCCTTTAGGGAATACAAAAATCTCTTCAAAGTGACTGCTCAATTTGAAATTTCCTTATACCATAAAAGAATTTCGAAAAATCATATCTTTCAACACCATAGCCCAAAAATGTCACATTTTGCATCAATGGAAAGATAAAAAGACGATTTACAAATTTTATGAAGGATGCAAAAATCAATTTAGCCTCTAAAGGAGGTAAAAATTCTCTCAAAGTTACTGCCTATAAAATGACCATTCAAACAATAACTGAATCTTTCTAAACCTCATAACTTTTTACTCCTAATCCCAAAAATAGCATATAATACATCAATGGAAAGAATATAAGACAATCTACATCTTTCATTAAGGATGCAAAAATCAATGTAGGCTCTAAGGGGGTGAAAAACCCTTCCGAAAACACTGCCTGGACAAAACCCCTTTCTAACAGTAACTGCATTCTTTCAAACCTTATAACTTCTTATTCCTAAGTCCAAAAGTGACATATTATGCACCAATGGAAAGCTCTAATCATGAACTACAATCTTCAAGAAGGCCTCCCAATCCAATTCAAACTCTAAGAGGGTCAAAAACTTAGTCAAAGTTTCTGCCCTTTATGAAAATTTTGACAGCACCTCCCCTAAAATTTCACTAGCCAAAATCTTCAAACACATCCACTAATTTCCAGCACCTGCATCACACTTCCATATCTACTTTCTTCAATCTCCCAACTCCCAAATCAATCCATATAATCCCAAAAACTAACTCAAATGGCAGCAACCACAATCTTACTCTTTTTGACAAATTCAAACCATACAACAATACATTTTTATGAAACATACACAAGATACATTAAAACTCAAATCTCTTGCATTTACATGGAAGATATAAGTTATTACAAAGCTTTAGAGGGCATTTTAGCCCTAATACATCAAAAGTATCAAAAATCAAAATACAAAGAAGTGTCATTTGTCCAAAATGCTATCTAAAGCCTTGTTTTCCAAAAGATGACTTCAAAGTTAAAAGACATAGGAGTATTGCCTTAATCCTGATGCAGTTACTCGTTTTCTCGCTCGTTGCCTGTGAAGGAAAAAATAGGGTATGAGCTCGACAGCTCAGTGGTAACAGTTTAATAATTAAGAACAAGCATGCAAAAATTCTTTAACAATTCTTTTCAAAGCAATTTTTTTACCAAAATCATTTTTGCCATAAAGAAATCCTCATCATTTTCAATTGATCAAAACATTTACAAAATCAACAATTACAAAGCAATGTCACATAAACACATAGAAGATGGTTTGGGTGGATCCAAACGGAACGTACTACATATTCCCGCGAAGCGGTCATACGTAGCCGTGAACTTATGGGAGTACGTGAGGAGCTCCAATGTCACTAGCGGGCAGGCGGGAGAAGCCTATGGGTAGACAAGTGCACTTGACTCTTAACGGACCACCACAAACCCATATAAACATGCATTTCACATAATTCACACATAATTGCCCAAAATGGCATTTTTCCGAAATCACATATTCTAATCTTTTTCACTTGACAAACAATTTTACAAATACTGTCACAATGTATTTATATACAAAAGACACATAATACAAGTTTAAACCATCCCAAAGAATAATAAATACAACATTGGTAAGTCATTGGAAAACAATAAATAGCATTTATGACAAAAACTTTAATATGCTTATTAACTCAATTATTAAAATATCACCCA
>JANIJH010000009.1:3050461-3073167 GCA_024520975.1 Erythroxylum areolatum | reverse complement strand
TACTGAAGTATGTTCAGTGGAATAACACTAGTTCATATTATTTAAGAGCACACACACTGTACCCGTCCCACGTTTTTCACTCAATATTTCTCTCTTCATTTTATAAGGCTATGATTTTTGGTTGAGATGTATAGAAATGTCTTACGAGTCCAATGGCTCAAGAATCAAGTCATTTGAGTGTCTATAGAAGAAGTTATGGCCAAAAGAATCCAATCTGGTTTTGTCCTCAATCATATTGAACCCCTCATGGGAAAATTGCCATAACTTTCCATACAAATATTGGATTAAGGTGTTCTTTAGATGGTTGGAAAGATGACTTCAATAGCTACAACTTTTATGAAGACCTTAAAGATATATTCTATCTTTTGAAGGGTCAAAAATAGGAATAGACGATATGATATCATTTATAGATGATGTCACGTCATCAGACGATACAGGATTGGGAAAATTGCCATAACTTTCCCTCATTAATCATTCTTAAATTGAATCATCTAGTTTATTGAAACCATCTCAATGAAATTCTTCTTTGGAAGAAGATTTCTTGATACTATCCTCGGTACTGTTCATGAAATCCTTATTAATCAACTATTTTCTGCGATTACTTATCAATCATTCTTAGTACCTCAAGAAGATCAATTTCAACCTTTCATAATATTTCGATACGATCAATTTATTCCATAACTTATGTGATTAGAACATCCTTTATAATAAGGCTCAGTAAGGCACTAAGCAAATTCATTTACTCTAATACCTTGGTATATACCATCCAAAATCATTACATCTTATCTAGAGATATATTTATGTCAGTTCTCCAATTAATAACATTCGCTAATAATACTTGAATTCCAATTGATTCTAGTCTATCCTTGTTCCTGCCCATGATTGGGATATCCTCTCACGATCGTTACAGAAACCTATTTTTGTCAGGTCACTATCGCGTCCTGCATTTTTTTCCTCTCATTATCAAACATACTAACATCACTTTTTCTCCAATTTTCCAGAATTTACCTCTTCTGAGGTTTGAAATGAATCAACTACCATATCGAGTACATCAATTCTTCTCATTTGATTCGTCATCTTTGTCTTTATCTTATTCCTACATAGAATCCTCTCTTATATGCATTTCTAACTTTCTCCTTACTACACATCATTCGTTTCTTATTAAGTTATTTATGACTATTTCATTCCCCTTTTTCTCTTTCCTCATTTCCATCTCCTTTTCCTATTGTCATTAATTCATCTTACATATATATATATTCGCAATCCTTTCAGAGTTATAGATGCATATATATATATATATATATATTCGCAATCCTTTCAGAGTTATAGATGCACATTCATCTTGAAATTCCGATCTCAATTTCCATTAATAATTTCTCACGGAGGATCATAACTCTTATCACATTAGTCAACAACTAGTTCAATTCCAAGTTCCTCTTTTTAAGATCATAACGATTTCTGTTTTCATTACATTCTACTTGTACACTTTAATCTCGTCATTTCTACTTATATCACTATTCTCCTCAATCAATCCTGACAGTGTATGCACATTTATATCACATCCAAGGACATCTCACCACAGTACAATTTTAATGTCATATTCAATAATACATCCACCAATACAGATATGTTGATTTATGATCTGTCACCTTTACCCATATAATATTTCTCATTTCCAAATATCCACAACCTTTATTTTCTCACATTGTGACATATCATCATTTTTCTCACTATTTTTATCAGCTTAAACACTTAAGACGTGCTCATGCATGTAACTCATACTCATACGACTCAGGTTAGGGATCAGTTGCTACAGCCTGCTACGACATGACTTAAATGCATGTAACTTGCCACATATTTCAAAATGCCCATATAAGATAGTACTTCTGGGCTCTGATACCACATACGGATACTTAGGGGTATCCCATATCGACTGGAGAGGAGAACGAAGCATGCCTTATAAGAGTGTGGAAACCTTTTCCTTGTAGACGCGTTTTCTATTCCCTAACGCATCGGATCCCATCAGAACTCCGAAGTTAAACGTGCTAGGGCCAGAGCAGTACTAGGATGGGTGACCTCTAGGAAGTCCTAGAAAAACAAAACCGCGAGGGCGCGAGGCCCTAAAGACTGAGGCCTAAAGCGGACAATATCTACAAGCGGGTGGGCGCGAGGCCGAGGCCTTGTGAACGCAAGGCGCGAGAGGCTGAGGTCCTACAATTTAGGCACAATATTTTTCTAAAACATTGTTCCCATATGTCTTAAGTTGCTAATGACACAAATTTCACACAAGTTAGTTCAGTACCCAGTACTCAACTTTAAATCAAAATTTTAAACTCTTAGAGATAAAATTAAATTTTTATTTCTTCACTAAAATTGTAGCCATATGTCTCTAATTTAATCTAAAATTAAAATCATCCCATTTGGATGTCTACAGATCAAGATATGGCTAAAATACAAATGCATATTCAATGGAAACTCTACATCTACCATATGCCAGCATACTTCAGCATCATTTTCATCCTAGTTTATCTCTACAACAACTCATAAAATATTATTCATCATATACCCGAAAAGAAGACATCAATATTCTCATTCTTCATCCACCATGCACATATATAATGACCACTACTCTTATGATCGTTTAATATCAATTATTCACCATATTTGTTTCATATTCATAAAACTCATGAGAATTAGCATACTACTTACTTGATTAAGCTTCAAAATTTTCAAACTCTTCAAGAACATCACGAATCTCTAACTTCTCATACAACCCACGTACATCATGGAGGTTAGTAGGTTTAGGTTTTCTTGTGGAAAATGAAGAAAACAACAAAGTGAGAGTAGCAAGTGAAAGAAAGTATGAGCAAGGTTTAACATTGATGGAGGTGGTAAGTGTTGTGGAAGTGAAGAAACTTGAAGAAGATGAAGAAAGTCGAGAAGAGAAGAAGAAAGCAAGAAACAAAGCAATTAATGGTCTTCAAATGTTAAAGAATCATAAGTGAGTGTGTGGCACGGCAAGTGACACTTATCACTTGCCACATTTCACCACCCTATGGTTCCCTTTTTAATAACTAGTCTATTTGTCTCCATTTTTACTCTAATTATCTCTCAATTTTCAATAACATATGTAATTAAATCCTAAAGTAATTTATAAAAAATTTCACTGCTATTTGACTCTTATTTCTACTATTATTTATTAATTGTCTCTCAATTTTCAATAACATATGTCATTAAATCCCAAAGTCATTCTCGCAGATTTTATGACAAAAATGGTCAACATTAACCAATTTATTTGGTGTCAATCCTATTGTGACCTGATAGAGACATGAGCGTTATAGAAATAGCAAGGAAGAAAGAATGATGTGAAGATCTGATAGACATTCAATCAAATTTTTATGTGGGAGATTGTTGTTGTTGACTTGCCAGTGGACAACTATTTACTTGCAGAAAGTTGGCAATAATAATAAAGGATAGCTATGGACAATTTGTCCATAGGTGTAAACACATCTGGAGGGCTTATAAATAGACTTTCCTAGATGGTTTTATATTCATTCCATAAACATTTTCTCTTCTTCATTTTCAATCCCCAAAAATTTAGAGAGTATTTCTCCTATTTTTTGAGAAAATTAGTGCTTTTCCTTGTAAGATTAGAGAGAGGTTGTAACTCATAAATTTTTCATAGTGAAATTTCTTCTTCTTGCTTGTAATTCATACTCTAATTTGCTTGAGTGTTTTTCACGTAAAATCTATGTCAATTTCTTAATTACTAATTATTCAATCCTATTTAACTGCAAATCTGCTTTAATCTGGTCAATTTTTCACAACATATACAATAGATGGTCTTGGCCTACTCTCTCTACAAGAAGATTCAAGGACATTATAAATAACTTATTAATCTAATCTCTAGAGTCATCCGATATAACATACCAATGGGCAAATGACAAACCAATGGAGTTCACAACCTCTTCTTGTAAGAAATTCTTGTTCAGACCCCAAACTCGAAATGTCTGGACTAGTCTAGCACCAGACCCTACTCTAAATCCATCTAACTCTTTCATCTTATGGTTTGCAGTAAATTGGAGGCTTGAAATCAAAGACACTCTAAAATTACCCTTGGCAGACATTAATTGTGTACTTTATTCTATCACCAGTAAGGATTTGGTTTATCCGTACTTTGAGTTGCGGTTTCTGCTCATTCACGTAGAATCACATCTTTAATCTTTTTGACATAAAATATAACTGTTACGATTGGACAGGCATTATCTCTTACGCCTCTAACACTTTTTTCCATATTGAAGGGAACAAAAAATGTTCAAATTGGCATATGGGACTCTGGTGAATGTTAATTACTTTTTAGTAAATCCTACAACAATCCTTATTCAGAATGTCAATTACTCATTAAAAAAACGAAAAAAGCATATGCAAAGTCCTTCCCAATTCGCATAATTTCTCTGCCGAGTCGTCATTTAGACGAGTGACTTCTATGGACTAACAGATCTTAAAAAACACTCTCTGTATTATTCATCAAACGAACAGTTACTCTGTAGACTTAGTCATGTAGCTACAATGCCACATTTTGCTATTTTGTGTGGAGAAAAGTATACAAAGTTGCTTATAAGTTCATATAACTGAAAGATTATATAGGATAGGTTTTGTTCAACTTAAACCAAAAGGGTAATTATTGGGTGGATACCTATACACTTATTGAGAAAGGTATCCTTGTGGGGCGTGTCATTGGCTGGGACATTCAAACAAGTAATTCTTTACTTATTCTCGAAAAGTGATTTGATCAAGTTTACCAAATCAGCAAGTAGACCAGCACCAGCAACAGGCATATCTGTTTCTTTGGACCATGGGAATGGCATCATTGGCTTAGTTGCATCCAGGATAGCTTCGATGGGAATTTTTGATTTGGACCGTTCCAGTAGGACTATTTCGTGGTTGTATTTGCTGAAATCTGGGCAGTAATCCTGAAAAGGAAAAGGAAACTGTATTACTATTTTAAACATTTTGAGTTACGAGTGTTCTATTATACTCGTCTCTAGGCTGCTTACTTGATCAGCATGCATTTTCCTGACAAAGCTCTTGAATAGCTTCAAATTGTTCTGCTTCATCAGAGCATCTGAAAGACGAAGATACGTCAGTCCATACATCTTCAAATTTGGATGGCCGTCCCCATTGACACCATTGGGTCTGGCATTTAAAATTATTTGATTGTATGCCGCAGCATCATATCTTGGAAGTGCATTCTCCCCTGCGACCTCTATGTTCTCTCTCCACCCTGCCGACAAAACCTGCACCCTTCCATGTACAAGACAGCATCTCATAATGCACTCAACATGCGCTTATCATTAATTTTCTATTCTATATATATATGTATATATATATATGTTACCTGTTGAACAAGTTCCTGAGGTCCACTTTTAGCAATGGTAATCTGCTCGTCGTTCCTCATCTCCAGGCATGTGAAATTCAAAATAGCGTGATGCCTTGCCAGCATTCTTGCAATGGGTCGATAACCATCTCTGTCATTCAAGTTGTAGTATCCGGCAGTAAGCTCTGCAGCATGATTCTCAGTCTTATACCACCAGTGAATTCCAGATACCTATTTTGATCATCAGATTATGATGCAAATTAGCAGTTTTATTGATTACAACGTCTAACAAGGATGGAAATTCTGGAAAAATACTTTTGCTGCTAATTTGACTCTACAACCAAGAAATGCTTGGTTGGCTTCATCAAGAATCTCATCCCCATGAATCAATAACTTGTTGGAATACCAAGTCAAGAAGAATTTTCCTTTTTCAGATATGTATGTTCCATTCGACTTAAAGAACTCTGTTGATTCTGGCTTGTCATTGTATTCTCCTGCATCATCGGGTAACTCCCATTCAGGATGGCCTGCAATTGTTGCAGCTTCTTTGAATTCTGCTTTCAGATATTTATCATAGCACTACAGGTAAATGACATACGAGGTGTCAGCTAACAATTTAAGTTTTCAATGGAAATAGTTCCATATCCTTGTTCAATTATTCAAGACAGCTCAGACCTGAAATTCTCCGATGCCAGGAAAAACCCAACCCTGAGATGCTTGATAAGAGGAATATCTTAGTTCCCCTGCAGGACCAAGCCCAACTTCAATGTCTATTATCTGTCCAGCTTGAAGAAAATCTGACATGTTCTCTCTGAAGCTCTTCATGCAATGACTATATATCTATCAAAAATGTTAAAAGTCAATGTCAATATCCAGGTGTGAGTCTGATAGTAAAATGTGAAACCTGATTTTGCACCTTTGCTTGTCATACTTGTATAATGTCACTCTGTATGTTGACACAAAACTTACTTCCCGTATTGTGTAAAGAGATTTCTTAAGTAGATGATGTCTGCTAAAATATGCCAAGGACTGCATAAAGAGTGCCTCACTGATTGAACTTACCTGAATGGCAGTTCGTCCGCTGAAGAGTGGCTCATGATCTACGCCTAATGTTAGGTACTCCTTGTCTCTATTACCTGACCTATTCGTATAAAAGATATCAGGGTTTCTTTCCCCAATATCAAGTATCCATTTGGGAAGTGGGATATTAACAGCGTCTCCTATATTGCCTCCACATTGATGAAACGACATTATGGCTTGTATCTTGAGGTCACATTTTTGGATAAGCTGAAACAAACTCCTATAAGCATTCCATGCATATTGCTCAGGTCCCTTGGATTCTACGATCCCCCACCAGACGTCGACCATGACCCCATCAACACCAGCTGCTCTTAGCTCCTTGAGCTGCTTCTCAAGCTTAGCTTGGTCTTCGAAAACATTGTCAACCGAAATAACTTCCAGCTGTCATAGAGGTGAAGTTTTACAGAAAAATAAACTTGGCCTGCGGTCAAGAACATGTGAACCAATAAAGTTTCTTTTCCACTTACTGGGAGCATTACATAGACAGGAACGTAGTTGGCTAACATTTTTTCATCATATCCCTTAGGATCCTGCATTGTTCAGAGCGAAGATTCAGGATTTCTGTGAGAGGGTGAGTAAGTATTCGATACCTTTTTCTTATTCTATTTTTCCTTTTTGCTACTATATAAGCTCAATCCAGGCATTAATAAACAAATTTGGAACATATCACTTGTATTGGTGCAGTAACCTTATCTCTGCATTAAAAAGAGTGCATATGTGAGCCTTGTCCAAGTGGAATGCATTTGTTGGATGTAATCGACAACGCCATTTCTGATGCAATTGCAGGGTGTGTAAAAGGACTACTTTATGGCCATTGTTGTCTTTTTCATTTTGGATAGAAATGGAGATAAATTATCGAAATTGGGATCAGCATGGTCCATTCATTGTTGATGACCTCGATTGCTGTCACAGATACGCAAGACAGTGTAATATTGATTGAAACAAATGCCACTAATTAGATTGTCCAATCTAAGCTAAGTTGTTATGAGCCATGATCACAGGCACTGTGGTTAAAATGATTTTCTTTCCTTACTGCAAAAATGGTGTTAGAGCTACCTCTATAGCAATTACAGAGGATTACAAGTCAAGGGGTTCAATTATGACTGGAGCGCTCACCTGTAGCTCTGAGTTCGAAATTTCATCAGTTACCATGACTCGATGTGCTTTCCTAGCAATACTGCCAGTATCAAATGTGAGAGTTTGCACGGGGCTTGACTTCTTTGTTTGCATCTTTCCTTCTTTGACTCTCTCTCCACTAGTGGATGTTATTTCTGATATCTGAGGCCTATGGTGAAACCTCATTTTCTCACCTAAAGATCCTTGTGCTGGATACACCATTCTTGTCACGGTGGCAATATCGTATCGTAACAGAATACTTACGAGTAGTATTATCTACCCAAATCACAGAATAAATTAAGGAACTACTGATTATAGGCAATTGTAGAGTACCCTTTTCATGCTTAAAAGAAAGAGAGAGAATTTGTTTCGGTTTGTTCTTTCCAATGGAAAATGGATAAAGCACTTGTTGGCTGCAAGAGTTATATCTGGATACATGATATGCACGAGCCTTTTAGATCTTTTCAATGGAGTCCACTTCTTTCTTTGTTAAGTGAAAGACTACTTTGGCATAGCCTGTAATGGGAAATCGTGGCCACTATTTCTCGGCATATGGATGCTGTTGGATTACAGTACCGAAATTTTCTCTGGTCATACTTTTCACAAGTTATTGTCTTCTGGTTTGGTTTTTTATGGAACCCGGCTGGACATGTAACGCTGCTGGTTGATATTTCAGTAGAATAAGGAAAAGTGATAGATAAAGACTTGAACAAACCGGTTTAGTTTTTTCTTGTTTGCACCAGAAAAATCATATTAGCTGGAATTGTTCTCTACCTTCCATGAAACGGAAAATCAGGCAAACGGGTCTTTGGTGAAGAGGAAAAGTACAGAAACTGCCCTTACAAGTAAACATCAGGTAAAATCATTGCCTCGACCTTGAAAGGCCATTAAAACTTTCTCGTCTACATAACTTGCATTTTCTATTTTGTCGAGTGAAAACACATTTTTATGTAGTTTTACGAATTCTATTAAATAATTCAAATTTCTTGTATTTATGAAAAAATTAAAATACTTTCAAATGTTTTTCTTTTTCAGTTTGTCCCATTTTCTAGGCATGTCAATGGGTTGAGCTCGAAGTAGCCGGCCAGTGACAAGATGGGCCACAGATGGACCAGGCTAGCTCGACCCATCCGATTATATTTTTAAAAAAATTCAAAAATGACATTATTTTTGACATTTCGGTAAGGTCACCAGCCAGGCCGAGTCAGCCCGTGCTCAGCTTAGCTCGGCCCATGGTCAACCCATGACTCGTAAAATCTGGGCCGAAATTGGGATAAAGCTAAAATTAACATCCCTACCATTTCCGACTTTGTCTGCACACATATGTATGTACATAGCCACTTCCCTATCTGGAATTATTTGAATTTTTACAATGAATATAAAGGATTAGGAGAGAAAGAGACGTGTATTACCATTATAACCATATAAAAACAAAAGAAAGATTTATTGAAGAGGAAAGGAGACCGGCTGATTATGTTTGTTCTTGCTAATTGGTAACTAATATTTGAAAACATCTTTTCAAATGTCAATTCACTTTAGCTATAACATTCATTAAATCATTACTAATCAAGAATAATAAAATATTTTCTCTAATTCTTTTTAAATGATAATTCCTTTATTAACTTATTCAACTATCTCCACATGGTTCATATTATATCTAAGTACTACCAACTGAGCTATCCTAAATAAAATGGATCATAAGTAATATTAAAACACGACAATTCTCACATGAGATATCTTGTTAATTTCAGGTCTAAAGATCAATTATATAATCATCATAATAAGAATTCCACAAGCACATAAGTAATATTCTATTTGGTATCCTCATAATCTGGTCAATGCAATAAACTTATTCTCTAATAAGTACCTACACATTTATTTAAGTATTCATATACTTTAAGTAATAAGATCAATTACTTTCTTTATAAGAACGAAACATAACATATGCTAGTTTTACTGTTGTATCAATATCTTATCATGATGATACTACAACTAAGAACAATTTGGAAGTAATACATTAATGCAAATTGAACCTCATAATCATGATCTCATTATAATTTCATTTAAATAGTATTTATTCTAGATATTTTAGTTTTAGTATTAAAACATCAAATGTAATTAACAAAATTTATAAGTAACTAGCTATAAACATTTATGAACTCGAAGACATTGATTCAAGCAACCCTGAGACTTACACCATCGTGTAAGTTATATGATCATGTAAGTTAGTTGTGTATCTCTGTAAGATTGTGTAATTTCATGATTTCTACTAAATTAACATACATAGTTACTTATACGCATATGTAGCTGAAAATGTATAACCATGCAACCTTAATTTTGTACTATAAAAAAGGAATTTAAGAGATAAAAAAGGGTATGAAGACATTAGAGACTCAAAAGGAGGCATATTCTTTTCCCTCTGCAGAGCTATTAGGAGTTAAACTTCATATTTCCAGTTCAAAGGGGATATCGAGGTTGACAAACGTGTTTGGGTATTAATTAATCTAGTGGTGTTGTTCTTAACTCTCTTTTAGGATTGACCATGTTAATCTATGTTTAGTATTTTGGATTTATGTATGAATGATTTAGATAGGCCTACTAGATTATTCATGTATGGATTCATTGCCAAAATTTGGATTGCAATACGTAATCATTGTACGTCTGAGTCACTTGTATTAAACTAATGATTGAGTATTATTAGGGATAATATAGCATAGGTTAAATGACTCGAACTTATGTGATTGTTGCTTATATTAACCTATTTTCCTATTACGTTATGTGGTTGTCATAATGAATCTAGAGAACTTATTTTAGGTTGTATGATTACTAGACCTAATTAAAGAGCTTGTTTTTATTAGATATAATCCGAGGGAAAATTGAAATTGACATAACTTGTTAATCTACAGTTAATAGTTTTAAAGAGAGGTATGAGAACAACATAATAATTGATTATGTAAATTCATGTGAAGGTCGAGATTAAACCACAAGCTGCATTTAAAACTCTTCGATTAATTCTAGTAAGTTTATACTGTTTGATTTGATTCTTCCCTCAATAGTTTATTTTCTCTTTATTTTCTTAATAAAATTAAACCACATTGCCAAAATTATATAAAAATCTCTCAAAGGACCCTTTCTTCACTACTCCCTTGAATAATTTGTTATGTAACCACTAAAATATACCTAGTTGACAAGATAATTCTCATTTTTTTCTACTAAAATTTTGATTGTCAATATATTTTCATTTTAAGAAAATGTAAAAGTGAAAGATGAGTGAAAATGAAAGTGCATCGTCTCCATCCTAATGCATGGCATGACCCGTGTTTGTCTAGGTCAACTTTCTATATATTCCTGTCCATTTGTTGGTCAACATTGAGAAATGAAATATACATCTTGACATTAACTATACAAGGAGAAGTCGATCTTATTATGTATGAAGAGTTTTGCGAGACTTTTTTTTTTCTTCCTCAAACGAGTTATGTGAGACTTTTTAATTAATGAATCGTATATACCCATGAGAGGTATCATGGTCACTATACTTTAGATAACTACCATTAAGGTTTTTTAAATTTAAAACCAAAGAACAAAAAGATAATTGTTATCTTTTAACACAAACCTCTGTATTAGAAAATCTACATAAAAGTTGTCTTTAACCGGTGGAACTACAATAATAATCCAAATATGTGATTTTCGTTTTTGTATGCAAATGCAAATGATCTTGTTTAATATGATCTATGTGATTTTGTTCTATCTTGATTATTTCTAACATTGGTATCAGAGCAGGTAATTTTTTTTTAATGTTATAGACATGCGTAGATTTGCAATTTGGCTATTGATGATTTGTGAATAATGATTTGAATTTTTATGAATATCTTGATTTTTTATATGCTATTTCTTGCTATATTATACATCTGTTTTACGCTTATGGTTTTACCCATTCTGTTTCTTATAATCCAAAAGCCTAGAAATGTCGGTTTTCATTTTTCTCTTCTTTCATGAGTGTTAGGAAGATGATTGTTGAAAGTCTTCAACAGTGAAAAATGAATAGTATTCAATAGTGAAAAATGGTTCGAAAACGTTAAGAACAAAAGAGAGTTTTCTTTTTTCCTTTTTTTAATGGTCTTTAACAAGAAAATTTTGTTTTTTCGTTTCTTCTCTCTTTAAGCCAGAAGAGCCGTTTCTTCTCTCTCTACGCCAAAAGAGAAAAGATTTATTAAAAAAACGAAAACGAAACATAGAGAAGAGGAGGGAAAAGACCAAAGGCATAAAAGATATGCATATATAAATAAAACATTCATGGTAGATGGACCACTGCTTATGGCTCTCAAGTTAAACATATAAGTATAATAAGACAAAATATTTAACAAATGTTTTTTTTGGATATATGTGTTAAATTAAATGTAACATAAAGAATTAGAAATATGTTTTCTAATTTACACAAACTAATTAAGTTAGTTAAATTAGTTTCTAATTAATATAAAATATTACAAAAAAATTTTAATACAAGTAAACTAATTTGTTTAGTTAAAATAAACTTAGAAATAAGTTTTTAAAACCAACAAAATAAGAAATGAGTTTTCTAATTGTATTATTTTTGTTGAATTAAAATTAGACATATGTTTTCTAATTAAAATCAATACTAATTTGTTTAGTTGAAATTAGAAAGGAATTTCATTAGAAATTAGTTTCTAATTAAACAAATATAAATTGATTAGTTCAATTATAATTTAAAATAGAAATAAGTTTCTAATTCAATTTGAATTATTCATATTTGAATATGATTTGATTAGAAACAAGTTTCTAATTGATTAGATATTAATATCATAATTTCATTAGTTTAATAAATTGCTAATAGAATTAAATTGTTTGCATATATGAGCATAAGTTCGCTATGTGTTTGAAAAAATAATTTGTTATTTTGTGAACTCTTCTGATTCCTAAAAATTTGTTTTTCAGGAAGATACCTATTATTAAGCGGACACCTAAGCTTATTCGATGTGAGCACATAAGAGACACATTGGCAGTATGTATGTACAGTTAGTAAACATGCGTTTAATACCTGAAGATGACCTAATGCAACATGTTATTTCAGTTAATAACGTGATGCAAGAGTTATGTTTTGGAGGTTGTTCAGCTTATACAGATGTTGAAGTAAAGTACATGACTTTGCTTGCAACATTATCTCAACCTCAAGGTGAACTGTTACGAATGCTCTGTAATAATATGCCTAACGAGAAGATTATAGTTTGTTAGTGATGACATTTATTAAAGAAATTCGTCAAAGGGAGTTGATTAGAACTTTATATCCTATAGGTCTTCTAATGGAAATAGTAAGAGCTATTGTACATCGAGCTTCGCGAACTGTGTCACACAAACTTGTGAACTCATTTCGCATAAGGTTCGTTACTTATAAACTGTTCATAGGTTTTAGCGCATTTAATAAAATATGTTGTTTTATAAGAACACAGTCTTATTTTTTATGTAATATATTTACATGTATATCATATAGGAATTTGTTTAGAGTTGGGTAGTTAGGATTTGATTATTGTATGAATGATGGTTAAACACATTAGTGGAATTTTGATTTCATAAGAAATTGTGATCAAATTATTTACTCTATAAACGATTAATATGACATTAATGTGCATATATATTTCTTCCTTATTGTAGAAACTTAGTGTTTCAAACAAAAAGAAAAATGGCTACTGCTTCAAAGAATATTGTTGATGAACTCAATAGGGGTGAGAAACTCAATGGTGACAATTATGAAATCTAGAATATGAAAATCCAATATGTGCTGGAAGAGCAAGAGACTCTTGAACCGTTAAACCAAACCATGGAAGTTCCTGAGGACGGAAATGCGGCCCAATATAAGAGGGACTATGATGCATATGAATTATGGAAAAAGAAGAACTCTTTAGCTGGCATCACATTACTGAGTAGCATGGATAGTGATATCATGCGAGAGTTCTATAAATTTGAAACTGTAAAGGACATTTGGTCCGCATTGGCTGCACTTTTTGGAGGTGGTTCAGTGACTAAAGCGAGGTCACTTACAATTAAGTTTGATACTTATAAGAAGCACCCAGATGATACAAAGTAAAAACATTTGAGGCAAATGTCTAACATGGTAAGTGAGTTACGTGATGTTGGTCATGAGCTTTCTAATGAACAACAAGTACAAGTTGTGATTCGTTTACTACCTTAAAGTTAACAACAAGTACAAGTTGTGATTCATTCACTACCTCAAAGTTGGGAGCATATGAAGATGCACCTAACTCATAATGAGAACATTAAGACAATGGAAGATGCTACAAGGCATCTCATCTTAGAGGAAGAGTGTCTTGAAGCCTCAAAGATGTCTTTTGCATCGTATGCAGTTAGTTCTAGATCACATGGAGCTATGAACAAGAAACATAAGCATCATGGTGGACCCGAGTGGAAGAATAATAAGAGATTCAACCACTCTCCTCATGAATCTAAGAAGGCAAAATAGAACCAACGTGAAAAGGTAAAATGTCCCTTTAAGAAGAAGAACATGAAATGTGTGAAGTGCTATAATTGTGGTAATAAGAGCCACTTTGCTCGAGATTGTACCGAGCCCAAGAAGGTACAACTTTATAGTACAAACATTTGTTCTATGAATGTTTCTTGTTCTGTTTTTCTAATTGAATCACATTCTTTATGGATTGCAGACTCAGAAGCAACCAACCATATAGCGAAGGATAGAGATGCCTTCGTTGAGTTTTGTAAACTCCTATGTGGTAGTCGATGGCTTTATGTAGATGACAATTCCAGAGTTACTGTACAAGGAATTAGCACATGTAAATTGGACATACGTGGAGGATGACCCCTCATCCTATATGAAGTATTATTTGCTCCACAGATTCGTAGGAATCTTTTATCTGTGTTGATGTTGGTTAGACTTGGTTTCAATATAAAATTCCACAGTGGTGGAATGGATTTGTATCTTAGATCTATTAATTATGGTCATGTTTTTTATGCGATGGTTTTATTGTACTAGATGTGTTAAAGGAAAATAATAATATTAGTTATTCATTATTTACATCTAGTAATTTCAATATTGTTGCAACTTTGTGGCATGCTAGAATATATCACATTGGTCAAAATCGAATCAATCGGTTAGCTAAAGAAGGACTTTTAGGTAATCTAAGTCAGGTAGGTCTACCTACATGTGAGCATTGTTTAGCCAGTAAAATGGTAAGAAAACCATTTGGAAAGGGAACACAAGCTTTATATCCATTGCAATTAATTCATTCTGACATCTATGGTCCAATAAATGTAAGGGCTAGACGTGGGGTAGTTTATTTCATCACCTTCATAGATGACTATACTAAATATGGTCATGTTTATGTGATTTCTTATAAATCGAAAGCATTTAATTGTTTCATAAAATAGATGAAATTGGTTAAGAATCAATTAAATAAGAAAATAAAAGCATTACAAACTGATCGTAGATAAGAATACTTGTCAGACAAGTTCGAGGCTTTATGTGATGAGAAAGGACTAGGAAGGCAGCTAGCGATTCCTAGAACCCCACAACAAAATGACATTATTAAAAGACAAAATAAGATGCTATTAGAAATGATTAGGTCTATGATGGCCCAAGCAAATTTACCAAACACTTTTTGGGGTAATATGTTGCTAGCAGCCACCTACATACTTAATTGTGTGTCCACAAAATCAGTTACTAGCATACCATATAAGTTGTGGACTGGTAGGAGACCTAATGTGTTAAGTCTCAGACCTTAGGGGTGTGCAACCTATGTTCATGATCTCTCTCACAAACATGAGAAATTAGGCCCAAGAGGGAGAAAAAGTATTTTTATTAGATACTCAGAACACTCAAAACGATACGTGTTCATTGGTGAACAAGGTAATAGAGGTGTAATTGAATTTGAAGCACGAGATGTAACATTCTTAGATAATGATTTTCCCAGGCAAGGAGAAACAGGTAAAGACCTATTATTATATGAGTCACTTGATCAGAATGATTATATTATGAATAATCAAGATGAGGAACTTCAACCAAGTGGGAGCAATTTCACAAAAAGGTTCTCTATGATGACTGATCCGAGTGGGAGCAATCAGATCAATAATGAATTTGTTTATGATGAACCTCGTTTAAGACGAAATAATCGAGGAATAATTCCCTGACATTATTTTGAGATTGAAAGAGAAATTAATATGATTATTTCGCAAGAGGAAGAAGAGCCAAGGACTGTAAATGAGGCTATTACTGGCCTTGCTAAAAAATAATGGATGAAAGCAATGAAAGAAAAAATGGCTTCATTAAGCTCCAATCAAGTATGGGACTTGATTGACCTCCCTAAAGGGCGTAAAGCAATTGGGAACAAGCGGGTTCTCAAAATAAAGCAAAAAGCTAATGCAATATCAAAAGATATAAGGCACGCTTTGTAGCAAAAGGATATACACAACAAGAGGGAATTGATTACGAGGAAACTTTTTTACTTGTTGTGAAGTTTGCTTCAATCCGTCTTATTCTAGCTATTAGCTAGTATGGATCTAGAATTACATCCATTAATGGATGTAAAAACTGCTTTTCTCAATGGAGAATTAGAGGAAGAAATCTATATGGAACAACCTGAAAGTTTCATCAAGGCAGGTCAAGAAAATAAGATATGTCAGTTACTAAAATCAATTTATGGCTTGAAGCAGTCTTCAAGATAATGGTACATTTATTTTCATAAAGTAATCTTTTCGTATGATTTTCAAATGATTGATGAAGACCATTGTATGTTTGTTATGAGATCCAAAAGATAAATTCACTATTTTATCTTTCTACGTGGATGATATATTGATTACTTATAATGATTGTATGTTTCTTATGCAAATCAAAAATTGGTTATCATCTAAATTTGAAATGAAAGACGTGGGTGAAGCGGCATACATTCTTAGAGTCAAGATTTCAAGAGATCGTTTAAAGAGATTGTTATCACTTTCACAAGCTATGTACATTCAAAGAATTCTTAAATGATTCCGTATGCAAGATTCCAAACCAATTGATAATCCTATTGCAAAAAATGAAGGCCTTAGTAAGAGAAATTGCCCATCAACGCCACAAGAATGGGAACAAATGAATAATGTCCCTACTCTAGTGCATTTGGAAGTCTTATGTACGCAATGATGTGTAAAAGACCAAATATTTGTTACATTGTTGGGATGGTGAGCGGATATATTAATCAGATCCAGGTCAAGCACATTGAAAAGCAGTAAAGAGAATATTGAGGCATCTAAAAGGAACTGTGGACTATGCATTATGTTATCAAGGCAATGATCTATGTATACAAAGGTATACAGATATAGACTGGGGAGGAGATTTAGATGAAAGAAAATCTACCTCAGGGTATGTATTCTTACTAAACCATGGCACAATATCATGGAAAAGTAATAAATAATCTTGCATTGCGTTATCCACGATGGAAGCTGAATTTATAGCATTCTCGATTGTAGTACAAGAGGCTTTGTGACTTCATTGATTCTTAATGTATTTGGGAGTCACTAAAAGTAAAATTAATCCAGTGACCATCAACTGTGATAGTCAAGCTGCAATCACTTATACTAAAGACCTCAAATTTCATTGTAAGATAAAGCATATAGATACCAAGTATAATTATGTGAAAGATATAGTTGTACAAGGAGAAGTAAACATGAAATATATATCTACGCGAGATATGATAGCAAACCCAATGACAAAGTCAATTTTCAGAGATGTATACATTGGGCATGTAAAGTCACTAGGACTATGTAGATGTTGAAATGTATTGATAAACATTTCTCTATATTTGTTCACTCCTTATAATGTCATATTTTGGATATAATGTATGATGAAGATTATACATTGTGTATTATTTGATTTATGTGTTTTTGCATAAATATATTTTGGGATGAATCACAAGTATATGAGACAAATTATAGATTAACCCTCTCACACAGGAAATCACCTATAGTGTTTATGCTCGCTAGAGATGTGGCATGTTTAAATTTTATTATGTAAGTGATAATTGAGAGCAAGAAACTTAAATCATAAATGTCGCAAGGAAATTAGTTCAATGTAATTTGTTAATCACTATATTTGTCTTACGTTGCCATATGTGAGTTCTAAATAGGTTTAAAGTAGATAAGTGAACTCAAGTTAAACATTGAGTTTGTTTGAACTATCATCTGTAAGATATTTCTTGAATGAAAGATGTTCAAATTAAATAAAGTGGGTAAATACCGTAGTACATGACTCATACCATGTGTGCATAATTGACCATAAAAAGGGATTAATGTAAGTCACCAAATCCCATCTTATATTGTATAGGACTCTTGAGGTTGAGAAGAACCTCATCATATATCCCTATGACTCTTGTTTCATTCTTGAGAATTGAATTTAAGGTTTGTTACTTTAGGTTATTGCCAAAAGATCATGCAAGATGCGATCATATGGAATAATTCTAGGAAAGTAAATTAAATTTAATTCAAAAGAGATTGGGAACAGAGGAAGGTCATTTATTTTTTAGATCAATGACTCGCATGAAAAATATTCATAGACGACCATCATCTCTTTAATAGAGAACTTGAATACAGTCATGACATAAGAAACTAAATGAGATCAAAGACAAGTGCAAATGCGAGATATGACCTAGGGTATAACATACAATGTCTACTTAAGGACACATAAGTCCTAGGATCAATTTGTTAATCGAGATGTCATATGCTCCTAACAGATATATGGCAATGTACTCTCGTTGTATGTTGGTTACATCAGTTATTGAACAAGTA
Organism: Erythroxylum areolatum; assembly: GCA_024520975.1. NCBI lineage: Eukaryota > Viridiplantae > Streptophyta > Magnoliopsida > Malpighiales > Erythroxylaceae > Erythroxylum > Erythroxylum areolatum. The sequence goes on along the minus strand of JANIJH010000009.1, from coordinate 3,054,788 downwards.
TGAGCACTGCAGAGTTTTTTTTAATTAGATTAAAACACATCATGTGTGAGTGGAAGATAACGAATCACATTCACCCATGGGGGGTATCATGGTAATTATACTTTAGAAAACTACCAAAGGTAGTTAAGGTTTTTTTTTTTAATTTAAAACCAAAGAACAAAAAGATAATTGTTATCTTTTAACACAAACCTATGTATTAGAAAATTTGCAGAAAAATTGTCTTTAATTGGTGGAACAATAACAACAATCTAAGTATGTGATTTTTGTTTTTGTATGCATATGCAAATGATTCTGCTTAATATGATCTGTGTGATTTTGTTCTATTTTGATTATTTCTAACATTAATAATATAATGTATTTACTTTATATTAATATATAATTTTAATCCTTAATTTTAAAATTAAATAAACTAGTTTGACTAACTTTTTTTATTAAAATTTAAAACTCAATTTCTACTTTTGAATATTAAGGATCATTAAAGTAGACGAATATTAACCAAGATAAAATTTAACCTAGAATCTAAGGGGGCGGTTGGTTCGTATAGGAGAATGATAATAGTAATAGGAATGAATATAGTAAGAATGAGAATGAATATTATCATTATAATTATGATGGTTGGTTAAGAGAAAACAATGATTACTATTATCATTGACAGTGGTTGGTTTGTGATAAATATTTTAAAAAATATTGAAAAATAAAAATAAAATATATTTTAATTAATTAATTAATTATATTGTAATTAATTATTTTAATTAATTAATTACAATATTTTGATTCATTAATGAATTATATTTTAATTAATTATATTGTAATTAATTAATTGTTAATAATACTTTAATTAATTATATTTTAAGTAATTAATTAATTAATTATATTGTAACTAATTAATTATAATATTTTAATTAATTAATATTATATTATATTTTAATTAATTGTAACAAGCATACCCTTATATAACAATGATATTCGTTTCTTTAAATTAGGAGAGGAATATGGTATTACCTAAAAATGAGTAATCAAAATATTGACTCTATAATCATAATCCCTTATTAAATTCAATCTTTTATTCTATACTTATTTCTTTTTTTTTTTTACCCACTAAACAAGTACACTCTTAGTCTTATCGTTGTAGTTTCCACTCTTACAAGTAAATGATCTATCCATTATTCATCGAGTCGAGGTTATTTGTTGGTGTTATTTTGTGATTACCTATTTGACGAATATTTATTTATTCACTTAGAAATAAAATAGTGATCTATTTCCCTGATCCATCATAAAAATCTCTGCGAAATGGATGAGTTACATTTTAACGAAAATTAAACACCGTGGACGGCGGAGGCAAATTTGCAACTGTAACTGGGAAAGCTGCAAAAACAGAGTTGTGGCTGAACAGGTACAGCTAAGACATCATAAAACTCTTTTTTCAAAAGACGCACCCACCTTGTAATTGGCCTTCACGTGCCCGCAAATCCACATCTTACACAGACAACCCAGAGCTCCAAAACCTCTCCTCCCCAGCACAAATGCTCTTCCACTCTTCTTCTCCGTCGTCTGCGCTGAAACCATCATGAAAAGGAGGCGAAAATTACAGACCCAAACTCCCAACCCATTTCTACTACTAATCCAACTTCCTATCTTTTCTGGTTTTACCCACATTTAGTCTCTCATCAAAATGTGTTATGTGGGGAAGGCCACAAAGATCTTTATATTCATAGCAACAGCGGTGGTTGTTCTAGGAGTTGTCTTAGGATTCGGATTTCTTCGTCACGGTCTCCACAAGTCCCACGACAAGAAGTGCTCCGACGGCTACTACTGCCAGTCCCCCCCACTCACTCTCCCCAGCCCAAACTCTCCCAACCCTTATCCTACTCCTACCCATGTTCCTTCTGGGTTCACCCCACCCGGTCCACCTGCTCCGAACCAACCACCTCCAACCACCTCCAACCCAAGTCCTCCACCACCCCCTGACGCCGTGTCTGCTCCTCCTCCGTCATCTTTGCCACCTCCACCACCGCAGCCAGAATTTGCTCCGCCTCCGCCGAGTGTGCCTTCTGCAACAGGAGCGACGCCACCTACGAACAATCCGCCGAGCAACACGGTGCCGGCAACACCAGGTCCTGTACATGCTTAATGACAATCCTTTGCTGCTTTCTTAGGATTCATTAATCTGTCCAATTTTTCACCTTTGAATCATCGTGTTTTTTAATCTTTCGATGGGCTCACATCGTATAAAGATAGGTAGCTGATGCTTTTTATGTTTGTGGTCTGTGTCGCTGGGGATCGTGTTTATCATAAACATTCCTTGAAAATTAAATTGGATAAACAAAACTACACCGGAGTCCGACATCATTGAACATCAAAATGTGTCAAATTGTCAACCACGACGTCTTATCCCAAGCTGATTGGTATACCAAAGTAACAGGGAAATCATCATTTTTCGTTTATTCGGATGGGAATTCAAGTGGAAAAGCTATTGGGAGTAAATATTGAAAGGCAAGAAAATTTGGAGAATCCGAGGCACTTTTGTCTTCATGGGGACGTCTCTTACTTATGAAATTTCAATGCTCTAGTTGTGGGGTCACAAGCTTTACTTAGGAATCTGCAAGGGTTTAGTTGAAAACTACAGGACAGTGAAGTAAAATCCTGGAAAAGGGGCAAAATGAAACATGTCAAGAAAACATTTTGACCATACCAGATGCTCTTATTTGTTGATTGAGAATCTCGTCTCTTTCCTTTTCTTTTTGAATTGCTACAAGTTTGCACTTCACGTACGCCCGGGCATGTGCGTCGCTGACACGATAAGGTCACAATAATTATTGGTTACCTGGAAACAAAGGTTAAAGCTGCAGTGGTGTGAGAGCTGGCCTTTTATTAATAACTTCAACCCCCGATATAATGGTAAGACACATGGTACATTTTCTACCTCTGGTTTGATGGCCATGGATCTATTAATTCACTTAAGAGTAACTTTCTCTATGACTGTCACCTTTTAAAAATTTTACTTTGGTAAAAGTTTGGAATTACATCTCGTCTGTCAACCATGTTTAGAAGCTTGGATCTTAGCCGGGGACTTCAGCAGTCACTTGCTTACTAGTGAATCTAATGGTGGAATAGAGAGACAGAATCAAAGCATGTAATTTAGAGAACTGCCTCTGGCTTCATCACTCACTGACCTAAAACTTTATAGGAAACTTGTTCACGTGAAGCAATCATCAGACTGGCAGAATCCTTATCCGAAGGGAGTTTGACATGGTTGTCGCAAATCCCTTTTTACTGTAAAAATTACCTCAATCATGTGCCACCGTTGTAGGTCCAAGTGTAACGGATGACTCTGCATTTAGTTTCAGCATCTATGAATGTATTATGCCAAAGGTACAAGATCAATTTTAACAATTTTCTTATTGGTTATCCTGGGCTTAAAGAAGCAGTTAGGAAGGCACGCTCTGAAATTCAGGTTATCCCCTCTTCAGATTTGTAATGAAGTTTAAAAGAACTAAGGGTGAATTAAAGTACCGTATGCAAATATGATTGGCATCACAGATGAAAATGCAGGTGCTTCAAGAGCTTAATTGGAGAACTACCAGAATCTTCTATATTTAAACCCTCAAGATGAATATATGAGGGAAAGAGAGAACCATCGCATTATTAGATAGACGTATGCTTTTACTAGACAATACCCGTTAGGCAAAAAACCTTAGTGGAGTGGTTGAAGGAAGGGGACAATTACATGACAACTTTTCACATTCATGTTCTTGCCAAAAGAAATGTTTAACATGATAGTCTCTTTGTTGCATAATGAACGCGTTATCGATTATAATTGTATTAAACAAATAATACAGATGAAAAGATCAATTTAAATTTGAATATTTTTGCTACAATTTAATTTAAAATTAAATATTTTTTAATATTTAGAATAAATTTTAATGTTTTCATAACGTATAGTTTAAACACTAAGGGGCTATTTGTTTCTGTTTTTTTCTCCATTTTTTATTGTCGATTTTGTAAAAAGAAAAACATGTAAGTAAAATGTGTTTGACCTATTCTGTTGCGATTTTTTATTTCTAAAAATAAAAAAATCACAACAGTTTTACAGAAACCAAAAAACATCGTTTATCTGAATTTTGACAGCATGTTTTTTTAACAAAAAAACCATTATAACCTTGGTTTCTATCTCGAAAATAATAATAATAATAATAATAATAATAATAAATTTTATAATAATAATTAATAATTAATAATAATAATAAGATATTAATTTGGTATAATAAAATTAATAATAAAATTAATAATATTAATAGTATTAAAAATAGTAAGTAGAAAATTTATA
>JANIJH010000009.1:2736947-2750534 GCA_024520975.1 Erythroxylum areolatum | reverse complement strand
ACACATATGCCGGGAAATGTCATGAATGCATGTACAATCATGTGCATATACAAAAATTACAATTTATGTATATATAGAGACCGTATTATGCATGAACATGCCGAAACTAGTTTACACACTCATAACCCGTCTCAAATTACTATTTTACCCTTCCCATTTGTGATGGGATGTTACATGAATAGGAAATTCAATGTTTTTTTAATACTTAAATACGAGAAAATCAACCCTACTTAATATTTATAACTTAAGAAGTGATTGTCATTTACTCATTTAATTCTTAAAAGTTCTCATTCACTTTCTTAGCAATGAATGAATGCTTAAAAATGCTCAAGAAATCTAGTGATTGTGATGATCAACTAAAATTAAAATAACCAAGTAGGAAATATAAGAAAAATTACAAGTAAATTTGTAGAGTTGTAGTAGCTTAATCTTCTTTGGTTTTAGTATATATTTTTTAACATGAATGTATTGATCTCTATAAATTATTTGTTGACTTCATTTCATATTACTTTCTTTTAAGACATCAAAAAATAAATCATTAATTGTAACTATGTTTTGTTATTATCAAAATATAGATTATAACCATTCTTAGTCCAACAATTTACTAATTTTTCCTTCTGCAATTAAAATATAGGCATGTCATGTAGACCACCAAAGTTAGTCTTTCATACGTATTATAAGTGAAACCTTGAATATATTATTTTACAAATATTAAACTTTAATATAGTATTAGATATTTGGTCAAGATTACTATTAATCACAAAAATGACATAAACGTGAACAAAAAATTATACGCTTAACAAATTTTTAAATTGTTGGTTGTAAATAACAATGCAATTGCAAAAGATTGTTACCATTAAAAATAATAGAAGTGCAATTATGAGGAATGTGATCGAAATTGCGGGAAATTACAGTAATGATGTGGAACGCAACTGCAATATTACGGCCGCAAGTATAATTAATAAGTCTCAATTTAAAAATTAAAAATTGAAGTGAGAAGTAAAAAATTCAAAGGAATGACAGAAATGATATACTACTAAAGCAATATATTAAAACATACCTTGGTTTCTCGTTCCTAGCGAAAGGGTGGGTCTCATGTCTAAGAAAGCAACTCCCAGCAAAGATCTTACCACCATCTCTTGGTTTGTTCGCAATGCGTAGTGAACAGGACGCCCGATGCCTGCGGTTTAACGCCTTCAGACATCCCACACAGTTTGCAGGAGAAAGATCCCTTGTGCACTGAACCATGCCATAAATGTTTCCTCCTCTCTTTGTTACTCCTTGCTCTACATCTCCCGCCGCGTATAGCTTTGGACTCTGTGAAACATCAGTCACCAGCTTCCTAAACAACCGTACTTTTGCCCTTGGATGTACAAAAACTTCTTTACTATGACTGCAGCGACGATAGTGATTTTTTAAGTCTATTTTCCCAAAAAAGTCCTGGTCCGAATACTTCACCATGCAATTATCATACCAAATAATTGCACTTGTCACGGAATTACACACCTTAAGGATCTGGTCGCCTGCCTTCATGATGCAGGTATTGCAATCTTTTTGATCCACATCTCCTCTACAAAGTGCAAGCCCCTGTACTTGGACCAAATTTTTGCCTACTGAATCTTTTCCAAAACCTGTAATAGGGGCAGACCCGCGAAGTGAAGTAATGAGCTTGTCCAAGTTAGATTGGAAAAGGGCACTATTGCTCGTGATCTTTTTCTTTGAACAAAAATGGTGGATTGGGTCATTACCACCTCCAAGAACAATTTGTAGGTAGGAGGAAAATAGCAGTAGACATAAAGTATAAGAAAGCTTAGAGAAACCCATTTTTTCCTCCTTTCTTTCTTTTTTCGTATTAGATAGGTTGTTGATGAGCTTAAATCTAAGTTTTGTGGCATATTTATACAGTTCGTAATCAGCAAAGCTACGTTTGTAGATTTGGATTTCATAACATGTGCTCCATATTGTATGTATATGTTGAATATAGAATCAATCAGTCCTGCTGAACTGCTGCGTCTGTAGATTCCATTTGTGTACATTTGTACAAAGCTTCTAAATCACGGTTTGCGTGATTACGTCAAACAAATACATCACGAACTATACAATTTCTCTTTCTATACTATTTTAATTGATGCTCTTTTTAGGTATTGATTTACGGATAGTTTTAACAGTTAATATTAATATATGAAGTGGTGGACTTTTAACGTAATTAAGTTGCACAAGATTGTATTTGACACTCCGTAAAAGCAGAAAAATGGAGCAATTAAGTTAGTGGAACAACTTGATTCATTTATTTTTCTTATGCATGTATTTCTACATTCAAGAACTTATAATTTCTAAGGGTTAAGTTGAATTAAATAAGTTTATTTTATCTCATGACACTACAAGAAATAGGGCGTTTAGCCACATAAATTACCAACAGAAAACGTTTGCATTCCGTCAGTAATATAAAATAGCGACAGAAATTACCGACGGCTCACGACGTCGTTAAAACGGTCATATGTAAATTTACTGACGGATCTAAATATTCCTTTGGTAAATTTACTGACAGATTCCCATCATCGGTAAATAAAATTAATTTTTTTTTTAAAAAATCCCCATCATCATTGACGAGATGTTCTTCAAGACTCTTCCTTTTATCTTCAGTAGAACTAGCCATAAATTTCTCAACCTTTTTGAGCACAACCAACCACCTTTTCAACAACATCTCTATCTCGGAGCCTCTACAAGAGACTACAGCCTCTTCTAGTCTGTTCACTGTTTGCTTAATGCTTCTATAGCTCTGATTCCCCTAAAACGCAATTGAAACTAAAGCCACCCAACAGAAAGTATCTAACCATTATACACTTCCCTCAAAACAAATCTTCTATAGCCTTAATAGGCTTACAAGAAATATACAAGAAGCAAAATTCCAGATCAAAGAAATGCCTATAAATTACTAGCACAGAGATGAGGAGAGCTGAAAGAAAGATTGAAGACGTGAACTAACCAGGTTTGGTAGAGTATTAAGAGAGCTTCCCTTTATTAGATTTTGTGGGCTTTCTTCAACAATCCTCGTTTATTCTTCAACAACAAAAATAATTCAACACATAAATCAATATTATATATGACAATCAAAAACCCACCAAGAAACAGTAATAAAGAAATTGGAGCAAAAAGAAAAAGCAAGAAAGAAACAAACTTTAGTTCTAGAGGAACTCACCACACGGGAGAGGAAGTCACCGGAGGAGGAAGAAAATCGAAGAGCGCCAAAGAAGAAACAAAAAAGATGAACCAGAGGGCGAGGGGAAGGGGTGGTCGGGTGTTTTAAACGTGATTTATTGACGAAATTTTCCGTCGCTAATTTCTTTTAGAAATTTTAAATTTTATTATACCGCCTTTAATTCCCACTTTATTTACTGATAGAAATGTTTACCGTCCGTCGCAAATTTTCGTCGAAAATTTTAAATTTTATTATAAGGTCTTTAATTCCTGTTTTATTTACCGACGAAAACTTTTGTTGTCCTTAAAGTCCGACGCTAATTTTGCCAGGACGATTTCCCTCCATTTTTAGTGACGGAAATTAAAACCGTTGCTAAATGAATTTTTTCTACGTCAATTTTAGCGACGTAAATAGGTTTTTCGTCACTAATTTCAGTATAATTACCGACGGAAACTTTTACTATCCCTAAAGTCTGTCGCTAAATTTATCGGGACGATTTTCCTTCATTTTTAGCGACGAAAATTAGAACTGTCGCTAAGCAAATTTTTTTACCGTCAAGGTTTACGACAGAAATAGGTTTTCCATCGCTAATTTACTATGCTTTATTTTCTGTCGGTAATTTTCTGTCGCGAATTCCTACTTTTTCTTGTTGTGTGAATTCAAGAAGACAAGAAATTAAAGTAAAGTGAATTCACAAAAGACAGTTTGAGCGTTCTCCCTTCTATACTTTTTTTTTTTGGAAATATTCTATACTTATCTCCTTATTTTCCTATATATGATTCCTAGGTGGTCCATGGGATAGGAGAAGCATACACAAATGGTCTCTCCATTCCGTTCCCATACATAAACCCATCCATTCACCTCTCCTCAAGGCTCTAGATTGAGCCACATTTGAGGATCTCCCATATTCTACACTATTAAGATATTTATTATATATCTTATTATTAAATTTTGGTATTTTTTATTATTAGATCTTCAAGATATTGCAAGTCTTAAAATCCAAAACAAGATGAGGCGTAGCTATGTGATAATTTTTTTTGAATTGGATTTTTGGATAATAGTTTACATGCGAAAGAAGTCTATCTTGAATAGGAGTATTTATGCATTTAATTTTTCTAGTTTTTGATTGTGCTAGAAATGACTGTGGCAAAAATCTGAAAGTTTGCAAACTACTACAACCCTATGGTTTTTATCAATTGGTATTAGAGAAAAATCACTGAATCAGAACTTGGAACAACAAGTTGGTACAAATCCTTGTTTCACAATTATGGCTATAAGAGAAGGGGCATCAATCATCAAGCCACCATTGTTAGATGGTTTAAATTATCCTACATGGAAATCACGAAGGAGAGTATTCATTCAGTCACAAGGAATAAGAGCATAGATGTAACATCCCATTACTAGTCGGAGGGGTAAAATAGTATTTTTGAGTGGTCAATGGGCGTTTAGAAATGCCTTTACATATTCATACATAATCTAGCATCCACATACATGTGAATAGTAAATTTTACACATGAAAAATGACTGTACATACATTCATGACATTTCTCGGTATAAGTGTTAAGATATGTGATTGTAAATAAATGTGATTTGTGTGTATGAAAAAATGTGTTAGAGAGGGTCTTTGTAAGTTTTGAATTTTTGGAGAATTTTAGAATTTGTTTTCTGAAATTTCGAGGTAATTTTTGGACTAGGAAAAATGCCAAGTGGCAGAATAATAGTTTACCAGTAGTCAAAATTACTGTACAATGGCACTGAAAATTTAGATTAATAATTGTAGGACTTATAAATTGAGCCATTGAAATTTTGGAAAAAATTAGAGTAGAAATTGAAATTTAATTGGAAAGAAACCAAGTGAGGGCTTTAAAATAAGACATGTGGCAAGTGACACTTGTCACTTGCCTAGCCATGCCACCTTTATTTCATTAAAAGGATTCCCTCTTTTGGTTTATCTTTCACGATGCTTTCATATAAGACCAAAATCTTTGGTGTTCTTTCTCATACGTAGCGTCTCTTTTCCTCCTTCATTGGTCTTCTTCCTAGGTTATTTTGTTACTAATCTCCACCCACACAAAAGCTCTTCTATTTTAATTGCTTTCTCTTCTTTTGTTCACAAAAAAACACAAACCTAAGCCTTTCACCCTCAAGATGTCGATGATCGTGTATGTTGGTAGGGGAAGTTAGATATTTTGTTGTAGTTTTGAATATTGGAAGAGTTGGAAGCTTAATTAGGTAAGAAGTTTGTTTTAAATCATGAATTGTTAGTTTAATAAATCATTTGTGATGTTATTTACAATTAATTCCATGGAAATTGTGGTTTGAGTATATGGGTGTGAATTCTTGTTTGATTGATGATATATGATGTAGCATGTGTTATATGTAATTTGAGATGGTTTTGATTGAATTTAATGATGTTAAATGAGTGCATGAAAAGGAAGATGATTGAGTGTATGTTGCTGCCATTTTGTGGACTCTTGTTCAAGTGGAGGTTTTGATTTGGTTGGGTTGATATATTGAGTGAATTGAGTGGTGTTATTGGTGTAGAAATGGTATGGAAGAGATAGGAAAAGTGTTATGATGAAAAGCTGGATGATGTTTGGCTGAAATTAAACTAGAGGTGTTTGACTATATTTCTTATGAAGGAAGTGATGTTCAATTTTGGCTTGAAGAGTTCCAAATTTTGACTTGAATGTGGCAATGTGTGTAGGGTTGAACAGTAGCTCTAGAATTGCATTTTGTGATATGAAATTTTGTGAATTTTTTGGGTTGATTTAGGCAGATTTTGCTAAATTGGTCTTCATGAAAGTTATAGCTTTTCTTATTAGCTTTCTATCGCTATAAAGTACGACATTGTTCAGTATCGGGGTTGAAAGTTATGATCAATTAACTTTTGGATGTTATTCCAAAGATTCATGTGCTTTGTTTGTGAAAATGTCCATAAGTAAAGGTTTTGTGATACTGTGCTTTGAGAAAAATTCTGGACTGTTATGGTTTGAATTGGATCAAGTAGCTTTATTGAAAGTTATAGAGGAATTTCTTAGCTTTTCAATGATGTATAATATGCTATTTTTGGATGTGAGGAGTGAAAGTTATGAATTTTTGAAGTTTGGATGTGGTTTAGGGTGAAATTATTGGGGCAGAAGCTTTGATTGAGATTTTGCCCCTTTATGAGGTTGAATTTGCTTCCAAGTTTGTCTTGAAAGTTGTAGAATGTGTTTTGATCTTTTCATTGATATAAAGCTTGGAATTTTTGGCCAATGGAATAGGAAGTTATAATTTTTAGAAGATGTGTTATTGTTTAGGATGACATTTATTGGACAGTCACTTTCATTGGGATTTTGAATCCTTTAGAGGTCGATTTGGTTTTTAAGTTCTACATGGAAGTTGTAGAACTTTCTTTCAGCTTTCTATTGATACCAAGTTTGGAAAATTTGGAGCTCTGGATCAAGAGTTATGAATTTTGGAATTTTGGTAGTTAAAAAAAAAAGAAAGTCGTAGTTCGCGATCGCGACCTTCTCGCGATTGCAAACTGGTTGCATGGCGACGCCCTTGCAAGGGCGAGTGCAGTCGCTCTCCCTCGTGATCGCGAGCGCGCGCCCAGCGTACATCCCCCCTCGCGAGTGCGACGTTGCCGTTTTGGTTTTGTCGTTTTCCTCCCCTGATCTGACCCTCTTTCACTCTTTTGCTTATATCTTTTTCGTCCGACGTTCGATTGACTTGATTTTTAAAGCGTTGGATTCCTAAGACATTCCTCTACCTCTCTAGGAAAAATTTATGATTTTTTAGATTAAATTGAAAATGATGGATTGAATCAAAGTAAGAGGATCGATCGAATTGATTATTTTTCAAGATATACTTCAGTGTTTTAGCAATAGTTGGACTTATAGAAATCTAAATTGAGTAATTTTGGTGTCTATAGATTTCTAAAATTTAGGGGAACATTTCTGATGAAATTTATGGAATGATACCGGGATTGTCACAAACATGCATTGTACACATTTCAATTTCTGCATGTGCATTATTATACACTTTTGATTGTACAATTTGTGATATATGTTTATGTTAATTGTTATAGAGGAGGAATTGGAACGTCAACTTACAGACATTGCCGGGACTTCCAGGCACTAGCTTCGGAAGCAGTTGGTGAGTAAACTAGACGGTTTCTCTTAATTTTTATTTGCTTATGCTTATGAATATATATTTCTTTTCTTAATATTTGTAGTTTATGATGGAAAACTATTCATGCTCAAAAAATAAAATTTTTGGAGTTTCTCGATCGGATCTTAATAATTGAACAACTTAAAAAAATATGAATCATAAAATAAAGGAATCATACCTAATTTGAAATTCCTTTTTCAAAACTTTTTCAATATCTTAACCATGGGTCCAAATATCCAGCATCTAACAATATCTAAAAAGTTGAGAAAAGAAGCTTAACTTTTGACATAAAATAAGCATGAGTACTAGCTCCCTTACAATTATTTCCTATAAATAAAAAATGAATTAAAATATTATTTTTATTAAAATTAAATACTCTAATTATAATTAAAGTCAAACTATAATTATAATTTAATTTAATTTTAGTAAAATCAAATAACTCATATTTGATCTTTGAAATTTCTCAAATTTCATAATTAAATTCAACTTAATTTAAATCAAAAAAATTTTCTAACTGCACTGTATGTGTGACTCACTAGGTTCCTAATATGTAGACAATAATTATAACTTATAATTCAAATTCATTGAATTAGATAAATTAAAAGTCCTTTTAGTTAATCTTTAATTTTGCAATTAAATAATTTACAATCATAGATCAAGATCGATGTCTAGTAACATGTCGTGACCACCTATATACTAAGAATATTAAAGTAGTTTAACTTAATATGTCTATGTATAGTTTTGATGTATAATTTAATCCTTCATCATCTAATGTTCAGAGATAGAGTATGGACGTAGTTTCTACTATTTTTAAATCCAATCATGATCATTCTTGCTAATTAGTAATTGACTTATAATTTTTCTGGAAACATCATTTTCAAATCTCAATTTATTCTAGCAAGAATTTCTTAAATCACTACTAATCAAGAATAGTGGAACATTCTTCTTAATTACATTAGACTAATGAATGCTTTATTGACTTACACAACTATCTCTATATGGTTTATACTATATCTAAGTACTATCGACTGAATTACCTTAAATAAGATGGGTCATAATTACGATCAAAACACAATAATTTCCATATAAGATACCATAGTAGTCTTAAGTCTAATGATTAATTATAAAACATTATAATGAGAAAATCTGTAGACATATAAGTAATATTCCATTTGGTATCCTAATAATTAAGTCAATTTAATGAACTTATTCTCTAATAAGCACCCACATCTTTAAGTATCTTCATATTTTAATTTGTGATCAATTACTTTCTTCATAAGAAAGAAATATAATGTGTGCTAGTTTTACTGTTTCATCAATATTCTATCTTGAAGAAATTACAATAGATTTTTTCTAAGTTAATCAACTATAAATTACCACAAATGTACAGCGTAGCTATAGCTAGTACTGGCAACTACGAGTCAATCCTATGAAGATGATGAATACTAATAATTACCATTATCCTATTATCTAGCCTAAAGATTGAATTTGATTTTTAATAAAAGGAAATAAAACTAAAGCAAGTAAAATAAAATAGTCAAAGATATTGAAAAGAGAATTAATAATTCACTTAGAAAATTACCGATATCAAAAATTAGTATCTAGGTTTCAAATCTCTAAGCCCTTAACAGATTGATCTTTTATTAAACAATCATTTTATTGATTTATTGGACCGTGGAGATTTCTATGGTATGTTAATAGCTGAACTTGAGTCTACTAATAACCAATCATAAGGTTTTCAACCAAATTATTCAGGTTAAAGTTTATAGGATTGCTTTGTCAATTCGTGAACCTCTCTATTAAGTTTGACCCTAATATGGAAGATTTATGTCATCCTATCTTTAGGTTTGCGATCAACTACTTTCAATTACAGTAGATCTTTTCATCTATAGGATTTCTCGATCTCTATGTATGAAATCAGAGCATGATCTAATATTCTTAGGTTTATTAGAACAAATATTAAACACTTAATCAAATCACAATATATCAATCAAATCGATTGCATTAATAAAAGAATCAAATCATATCAAAGTATTAATATATGTTTTATCTAACCTAAATACTAATAAGATGTTTAGTTACATATTTTCGAAAATCAAAATCAAACATACAAAGAAAGAAAAGTGAATTGAAAACAATGGGTTCATAATTTTAAATCTCCTTGATTGTCTTCTATCAAGTATTCTTACGATGTAGAGGTTTGATCTTATATTTCAATGGATCTTTTGATGAATTCTTCATGTTTTCCACTTCTGTTGACCAAAATTGCTCCTTAAGAACGATCTCGATGTTTAGAATTTCGTCTTAAAGTTTGCTCCATTGATAAGCCTCCATTCACATAGTTTTATAGCAAAACCTAGGGTTCTAGGTGAAGCACGACTGCAAACAGTATTTTTATGGGAGTGAACATAAGAGAGGTGTTCTCACACGTTTTTGGAGGTTCAACGGATATCCAGGTCGCGTCAACACATTGGTGGTAGTTATTACTATAATCATGAATGTCGAGCACTGACCTATATGTGGGAGTGACAAAATATGTACAATCAACCTCAAGGTGCATTATACAAGAATAACTACAATTCGAAATGAGCAATTCGTACACCTATAGATAGAGTGAGTACGTCCAACTAAATACTTACAACACCAAGCACGTCTAATTAATGACTAACTTTGGAAGATATAATGGTTGCCTTCATTTAAGAGTCAATCATGAGGCATCAGGAAGTAGAGGCTCGCGTACAAAATTTGGTGAATCGGAGGGACCAGTTGGGGGAGATAATATTTGATGAGATGTAAGGCCTAAATCAACTGAAACTGATACTATCAACTGAGAGGTAATTATGCTTACTAGTGAAAAAGATCTCCCAGAAGAAGAAGAAGAAGAAGAAGAAGAAGAAGAAGAGGAAGAGGAAGAGGAAGAGGAAGAGAGTATCACAGGAAAAATAATAGAAATGTAGGTTAAAATCAAAGCTGACTGATGTAAATTCGAAAGTAAAGAAAAGACAAAGGTTAGCTTCGTTAATGGAGCAACATTCCAAGAAAAACTTCCTAAGGAAAAAGATGAAGAAATCTTTATCCAAAAAGAGAAAGTAGAAAAGTGCCAAGAAATAATTGAAGAAGATGAGTCAAAAACCTCTGTCTAAGAAGAAGAAGAAGAGTGGACAGAGATGGTTGAGGAAGAATTGGCAGAGGAACTAAGTAAGGAAACTACTGATGAGGTGTTAGTAGTGGCCTTAAGTGTGGAGGGTTCTCGCTTCCTCAAAGACAAACTGTTTTAGTTAGTCGATGATTCAAGAAGTTTTATTATCCCTTATTTTATTAATAGTTCGTCATTAAAAAGGGCATTACTATAGTTAATTGGTTTTACAAACTTAATACATTATGCCCTTTTGATCATCTTGTAATTTGTGGCTTGTTTACAAGTAATGAAACCGCTTTGTGGAGAAAAGGGTAGAAGCAAGCCGTTGATTATTGATCCAGGATGACGATAATTATGTAGGTTATGTAGAGCTAACGATGTTAAACAAGCACTTCATGGAAGGTAACTCATGAATTAGTTTAAGTTTATTTTAAATGTTACGTTATTTCATTTTTATTGCCATTTTAGACTAGGAATTACTTAAGTTTTGATCTGCTTTAGGAGTAGAACATTAAGCATCTTCACAAATCATGCATTGTTTCAGTTTTGGGCTATGCATGTTAAAGGTTATAACTCTAAAGTGCAAAATTTTTAAGTTTGTTCATATATTGTTGAAGTTACACATGATTGCAAAGAGTTGGATGCTCCCGAAACATGAAAATATGACTTATACAGTTTGACACATGCCCATACACCAAATCATGTATGTTCACAAAATTTTAAATTATTTGACTTACATGTTTGGATACAGGACATGCCTATACACCAAATCGTGTATGTTCACCAAATTTGAAATTATTTGACTTACATGGTTTGATACACGGCCTCTCTTCTCTCATTCACTCACTGTTGCCTCTCATTTCTCTCAACCCAAATCTTTGCATTTTTTTGGCCAAATTAGAGACACCCAAGTAAGTTTTCTTGTTACTTTAACTTGTTATGCGTGATTCATTGGGTGTTTTGTGTTATTTGTGAATTTTTTCACTTAAAACATTAATTTCATGATTTGGGGATTCTTAGAGAATTTGTGTGATTTCATGCTTAATTATGGTTTAATAGTTGAATACTAACTTTACCTAATTATTTTAAGGAATTCAATTAATTGTATATTAATTGAGTGAAAATTCAACTTGAATTATGTCTTGTACGATTACAACTAACTAATTGTTAATTTGTGATGTTTTTTGTGAAATTAATGTTAATTGGTTATTTTTTATGATTAATTAAAGATTGGGTTTCTGGCAATTACTTGAATTTACTGTTCAATTTTGTCAATTTCACGTAATTATGAAGTTAGGGTTCTTGATTCAATTTTAGGGTTGAATTTGTAATTACTCAATTAGGTTACCAATATTTTTCTTACTTATTTTTTATGTAGTTATTTATTTGTGTTAATTTAATTTAATTTAATTTTTATGTGTTTTAATTTTCATTATCGTTGTGATTTTGCATTTAATAATTCAGTGAGCATAGTAAGCTTTAAGTGTGGGGAAAAGGATAGTCACGTAATTAATTAGTAAGTTATTGTTTTAAGTTTTAGGTACAATGCAGAGATCACGGCGAGCATAGAAGACCTCTGGTAAGAGACAACGAGGAGAAAGTTCCTCATCCACAACTTAGCTCTCTGTAGGTATCATTTTTCAATGCCAAGGCCCCAGAGGAGCAATACCAGTCACTGAAGGACAAAAAGTTCGGTACTGGATGACTTATCAACTGGGAGGCGCTAGAGCAAGTGGGCTTAGCCCAGCAAGTTTTAGACCTTGTAGACATTAGTGTCTAGTCTCGATTGGTTGAGATTATGGAGCCCTTCTATAGGGAGTTGACTATAGGGAGTTGACATTAGAGGTGCTCTCCACATTTTCCATAGAGAGAGTTTATATAATGGGGTTCATCCTAATACGATCCAATTTCGGTTGATGAGAGAAATGGTTTAGATGAGCTATATGACTTTCTCCATCATGATGGGTCTCTACAACTAGGAATTTATGGGTACACTGGAGCACCTCGTGCTGTGGATAGGCTTTCCATATGGATTGCCTGCATGACACTTTTGGTGTACCATCAAAACCGAAGAGGACTATGACCCAAGCAAGTCCAAGGCCTTGACCTTATGTCATCCAGCACTTAGATACATTCACGGTATCCTAAGTCATACTCTTAGCAGTCAAGGTGATAGCTAAGGAGTAGTCAAGAACATGGTTGTGTTCTATTTGTGGAGTATGCACGAGAGGACACCGATCCATCTATGGCATGCGTTTGCCTAATTCATTTGGCGACATAGCGAGGAAAAGAAGATCAGCATAATCTGTGTCGAACCTTACGTGATTAGACATGCACAATGATTGGGAGTATTTGATAGACTAACCCCCGATGCAAAAAATGGCTACTATAGAAGCACTGAACCTTATTATGATACAAAACATGTGCATGGTTTGCAAATATCAAAGATCCACAAGTGACACATACAAACTCACTGAGTACCCTGACAAGCCAGCAACAACGAGTGGACCATAGGAGGAGCATCTGCAACCACAGTTATCGTCATCCCAGACGATAGGGATGGCAACGAAGGACCTTAATCTGAACCAACTGACGATATCTCAGTTGGTGAGACAGTAAGCAGAACTTATGGAACAGATGAGCTAGATTGAGACCTCGTTTGGAAGGATAGAAGATTTACTGTTGTTGATGGTGAACCGTAAAGGCACTACTCTCCAACCTCCATCGTTTGGCACGAGTTCTTCATCTTCAGCTCCTCTACTCGAGGACCTTCCACCTTTGGATAGGACTTAGTCATAACACATAATTTTGGAGATGCTTAATTGTTGTATCTTTTCTTTTCCTTTTTACTTATGTATTTAATCCCTTTTCTTTTGTTTAAACGCCAATGTTAATGTTATTTTATATTTCTTTTTATATTTTGTTATTTTTATTTTTTTTGTTTTTTTAATCACTACAAGAAAAATTAGTTTCAGCAACTATTATTAATGGTTGCTAAAATTCAGAAAATGGTTGTTAAAAGTTATAGCGACCAAAATTGGGTTGGTCACAGGTGGTCACTATAGGGTTGTTACTAAAAGTGCTCAGTGAC